>RPOG01000300.1:241758-466352 GCA_008086565.1 Thalassoma bifasciatum | reverse complement strand
GCTCTGCCTTTTCCTTCCTTGTGGAAAGTTGTATTTGATTCTCCTCAGGAGACAAATATAACAGTCAGTAATTTAGAATAATAAAGTAACGTGTTTGCTATTGTTATCACAGACTGCAGCTAAAAATTGGATGAAACCACTGTCTGGATTTGCTTTGGTTTGCAGACTCCAGCTGTAAGCCGGTAGTTTGACAATGGTGCATTGGAAACCAGTGGTGACAAATTTGGAGAAAAGGGTGCAGCTGGAAGAAGAGTCATACTTTGTTGCTTGTTCCTTTTCTAAAGCAGGCAGGAGCTTATTTGTATCTAGATGTGAAGAAATCTTAAATTGTAGAATTTGATATCACATTTGACTAAAACAGGGTAAGCATGTTTCATTTAGCCCACAGGGGACTGTGTTAAATTGTTGAAAAAGGTTTGATATTTCAACTTTGAAGTCAGGCAGCTCAAAGTCCTTGCACTACAGTGTGATTTTGAAGCCAGTCTCTAGTGGCTGATTAAGGAACTGCAGTCCAGCAGCTTACTGCATTTATTTCCAGCATGATCATTTTTCTTTTCCTAGAGCGTGCCACCATCTGTTTGTACTTTAATAGCATCATATGTCGGTTCTGTGTTTGAACATGGTTTTTATTTGCTTTCACAAAGGTTTTACGTCTTTGAAATGTTTGCACCATAATGCGATACAGAAGCAGAGAGGTGTCTGTTACTTTTATCAGAGGAATGTTGTTGCAGGGAAAGAGCAGTGATGTCAGCTCAGTCACAGATAAAAGCACCTTTCATCCTGCTTTGTTTTGGGAGTAAAACTTAGACTATGATGGTTTTGCTTTCACTGAAGAATTCATAAAGAGTTGGTGATTCAGTGTTTATCTTTTAGGGAGTTGATCAAGTACCTAGCAACATCTGCGTGTCGTCAAATACAGATTGTTTACAGAAAAAACAGAAAGAAATTCAAATGAAATATCAAACAGATTAATAACCTGAATGGTATCCTCTCTGATGTCTGAAAGTACATCATTTTAAAGGTAGCCAACATGTGTTTACACATTTGACTTTAACAACCAAAAAGACCACCCACCTCCTCCTTACAACATCTACAGTAAGTCAAAATGGCATTTGGCTCCAGCTTTGTTTTTCTTCGTGATTACTTCCTACTTTTGAGACATTTCAACTATCCTGATGTTGCCTAAAGAAAGGCTATAGACGCCAGAGTATTGATGTGTGTGTGTGTGTGTGTTTGTATGTGTGTGTGTGTTTGTATGTGTGTGTTTTTGTTCCATACTTGCTGATTGATACGCAGGGCCATAATGGTCCCATGCACTTAAGCTCATGTACTTAAAGATTTTCTGGAAACTGCAGTTTGATGTTCACATAGATCTGTCAGCAGCATGTTTCATATCTAACTCTGTTACTTACTTTTAAGTCTTCTGATCAATAACGCTGTGTTGTAAAGTCACTAAGCATTCTTGGTTTCTTTCTCTGCTGGGTCAGAAAACTACCCTCGCCTTGGATTGCATCCTGTTTTTCTTGATGCCATTGTGTCTCACATCCTACTACAGTGATGAGACTAACAGAGCCTGTTGTGTCATTATCACCTCTATGTTAAAATCTCATTCTCTGTTCACAGTACACTACTCTCTGGGGGGGCAGACTGTAATCAAGCCGCAGGACAGAGGGTTCTGGTCCTGCTGCTGTAGCGGAGCAGCGAGGGGTGGGCCGTGTTTTTGTTACATTCCTGGTTACACCCTGTTTTGCTTTGGCTGCTTTATGCTGGGAAGGTCCAGTGATTGCATCAAGTCTGTGTTATGTAATCAAAGAGCCCAGTCATAGTCCTGTCCAGGCTGGGAATAATGACTTGATATATGTGTCTTATATTAAGCTTACTAAAATGGGTTTCATAGTAATGTCTTTCTGAGAAAACAGAACAGTTTGTGCCTGAGTCTTAGACTTTTAAATATATGACTACACCGTTAAATCTTCTTGTTGGTTTAATGTTAAAATATGATATGAAGGGCTGCCTTAATATTTCATGTCGGGTCAAAAAACAAATTCTGATGTTCTAACATCAACAAAAGTTATCTTGACCAAATAGGATGTATTGCGTCAACTTTTGACACAGTTTGGTTGATATAGTCTTGTTAGTTAATTGAACTCCTTCAGATAGTTGTTTGAAATAATTAATCTGTATCAACTCAATAAAAATTTTCAGTTGTGTTAACCTTTTGTTTTCACTTATTTAGTTTGTGAGTTGACTTCTTCAGGTGGTTATCTGAAATATTTACTCTACTTCATTTCAAGCAAAGTTTTGTAAGTTTTGTAAACCATGCAGTTCAGAGAGCCCGTGGCACCAATCAGCTCTCAAAGTACCAGCGGGATTTCCCTCCTTACCCATGGCATAACTGTTAGGTTACAGTTCACAAAGAATTTCTAGATATTGCTTTGAAGCTTTAGCTTTAATAAACAGCTGGGAGGGGCTACAATGATTGTACAGTGGAAATGCATTACTGATTTATTAGGACACAAAATTTCAAGTTAAAATATATATTTTGTAGTTTAGACAATGCCAACTTATAAATAAGTGTTTTCACTACAACTTCATTAATCTTTTGTAATATTGACATAGAATGAAATGTTAGAATAACAAGTGTGTAGAATCACAGTTTGCTTCAAGTGTAAAGAAGGAGGAGAAAGAAGAGCAAGAAATTGAACCAACACTCGGTGGAATTCTACAAAGTACATTGAATCTGGTTACTTAAGCTTATGAGCTGATGAAAAGTGGAGTAAAGAAATTAATGTAACTTCATTAGCCTCACATATGTCTTTCTCATCATATTTGATCAACAATGTAGTTGCACATGATTTTGTAATACAGGAAGCTACATCAGGGGAATTACATAATTGGTTTAATGTGACTTAAGGAATTAAATTTGACTCCCATGTTTGTCTCTCCACCCAGTTTGGTTTCAATTATGTCACATTAAACTTGATGAAGTATTAAAAGTCATATATGGCCTTTATTTCATTGTTCTGCTTCAACGAACCCCTAAATCACTACCCACAGCCCTGTGGACACTAAATCTCTTCCAAATTGTCTATGAGGCATAAACAAGCGCGTTTAAGCTGAATACACTTTTTTCTACAACATCCTGTTAGTCAGCTTTTGGACATTGCAAACACAAGTGTTTGTTCTGCCACTAAAAGGGCTCAGTGTGCTTTCCTGCTCCAACCAAAATGCCAGCTTTCCCAAAAGAAACGCTTTTGTTTTTATTTCTGGGGATAAATCTGCAAAACATTGCAAGCTCTGGGATTGTTTCAGGGCTAGGCTTTGTAAGCACTGAACTACACAAGTATGGACAGTGGCTGTACATATATTAAAGCTACAGTGGAAAAAAGTCTCTTTGAAGCTACTTGTTCTCTGAAGCTGCAGATATGAGCTGCCTGAGAGAGGAAGGCGAGATTTGTACAAATTTAGAGATCAAAGTAAAACATTAAGTTTTGTGATGAAGCGTTACTTTTTAAGGAGTTAACATCATTAGAGGAAATGTCTAATTATGCCATCAGATTATCATTGTAGCCCGTGAGCCAGCAGCAATAGACAGTTTCTGACCAAATGGACAGTCTTGGTGGGAAATGATTGAGTGAAACAGAAAATGTTTTTTTTTTAAAGATGTCTGTCCTCAATGTTGTGGTTAGAGAAGAGAGACAGAGACTGTTTGTGATAAATACACTCTGAACACTTGCTCCAAAAAAGTTTGTTTAATGTTACCATGATGCTTTTTTTATTGCGCTGCCAGGTTTGTTATCTTGGAGATAACCCCTGCTTATACCTACTTATGATTTACTGTTGAAGCATTTTGTTTCAAAAGCACCACATTTTTGTTTGATGATGTGAAAGATGACTCACTCTGTGTCCCTTTAAGTCATCCAAGAGCACTAATGTGCCCTCAGGGAGACACAGATTTATAGCAAGTATGCAGCCTGCGTCAACCTAATGCAAAGGATTAGCTCGTATTCCTTGAGCACCCACACAGTCCCTATATAGGTATAAAGCAATGCTGATCCACACACACGCCAGAGGGGACGTTGATGTCATTATCAGCTTTTTTGTTTTGCATAAGATTTTCCAAACAGGAACAACCTGTTCTCATTTCAAAGTCTGTTTTTGCCTTCAAATACCATGAAGCGGTCTTTAGTGGTTGAGTGAGAGCTCAATCGGGTTAATTTGGGGCACAGTCAAGTTCAGGGGAACCCTGAGGGCTTTCAGTTTGGGGCCCAGATTAACTGAACATTCCCACTTTGTTTCAGGCCTCAGACTCTTTACCCTCCTCCATCACCCCACCTTCACACCCACTTTCCTGTCCTCACCATCACTTTCCAACAGTAGCAACAAACTGTGAAGAAAACAGATTAAATATGATAGCTAGGCAAACTTCTTCAAAAGTAAAAAAAGGAGTCTTGCAGGTCTGGCAACTTAAGATAGAAGAGTTATTAGATGTTGCATGTAGTAACAGGTCCTGGTGTTGTGCTGTTGTGGTAAAGAGACAGCTAATGTTGGTTAGGAGCTAACATTGGCTAAGAGCTAGCACTGGCTAAGAGGTAAATGAGTCATATTCTTGTAAAAAAAAGAAAAAAAAATTGACAGTTTCAGAGTTTTGTGAAACTAGTTACCCCACCTGCCACCCTATGATACAGCAGGCCGCTAACTTCAACAATCCCTTTGGGACTCAGAGTGAGGCTCAGCTAATGCTAACAGATTCTATCTGTTTTCCTTAAGTCTTTTATAATTTTTCTTTATTATGCCTTTTATATAATATGGTGGCTCAAGGGAAACAAATATGGCGAGTAGTGAGGGGGGCAAGATATGCAGCAAATGGGCAAGGCCGAGAGTTGAACCACCAACCACAGCAAAGAAGACCATGAGTTCTATACATGGGGTGCGTGCTTAACTATGGTATTAGCAACACAATGGATACTTAGTATCATCAACTTTTAGTTGAAATAGTGGAAAAAAATTGGATTACATGGATAGAATAACTGAATATTAAAATGTATTTTGACCATCATGTGTTGAATAGTTATGTATAAGGAGCATTTCAGTCATTAATTTTTACCACACAAATACAAACCTGATCAACAGCCAAGCCATGGATGGTGTGATTTGTAAAAAGAAGGCAGTGAATCAGTTTTATATTGAGCATGGGTTGTGCGCACTGACTGAAGTGTGAAAGTATGAAAATTTATGACCAATCATGGGCAATTACTGCAGCTGCAATGAGCAAATATTTTCATTGCTGAATGATCGGTTTTGTTTAGTCTATGAAATCTCCGCGTTTGGGTAAAAATTGCCAGTGATGATAATTCTCAGCCTATACTGCAGTTTAATGATCTCTGATTTTGGCATTTAAACTCGAAAGGAATTTGATTTCAAATGAGTTTGTCAAAGAGAAAAGCTGACTCACATCTGATTAGCTAGAATTTGGCATCTCGTGGGCTTTTGCAGCTTTTAAGCTGACAGGTCCATCAAAGTAACGTTGACTATTCTTAATCAATGAACTTATCGATAAATTATTCAATTGTGTCATTGTATTCAGACAGTTAATGAGCCAGTTAAGAGGTCATTTAGTGTTCTACATTTCCATCATTAAATATAATCCTGATCTTGACTAAATGCACAGGCCTGTGTGGGGGCCGTAGGAGATCATGTGACAGTGGCCTGGGAGCAGCTGGTTAGCTGACCTAGCCCCTCCCCCTTCGCCTTCAGCTCGGACACAGGCGTGAAAAGATAACATCCTCCCCTGCCGTGGCCCTCTGAGGAATCTGTAGGTCTGGCCCTCTCTAAGGTGGGTTGAGTGGGGCTGCGTTGGGCTGGAATGCCCCTCGAGCAGTTGCATCAACAAGTGTAGAGAAAGACGCTGGTTCCTGATCACTGCTCCCCATGATCACTATCAGCTACTATTTCTGCATCAGTCATAGACCTCAAGTGACTCATGTTTGCCTTTCACATGACTAATTCATATACAGTGTGTGCAAAGATTGTCTTATCTACATTTTAGTATTAAGCAGCTAATGTGGGTCAGACTTGTGCATGTCGTCTCTAAAATCTGAGGAGCTCAGTCCAGCAGCTTATCTGTGATGTTTATGCGTCAAATCTCTGAAAATCACTGCAGTTGACTTGTAACTCTCTGCCCTCATGTGCCGCAACTTTTCTAAAAATACTCCAATGGTTGCTTTGAACATCGTGCCGGCACGCATGCAATTGAAGTGCCCCATTGTTGTCTGATTCTGTCCTCTTCATGAGCTCTTTTTTCAGCTGTCCCACTGTCTCTGAGCAGACTGTAATACTTGAGGAATGTGTCCTTTTTGTTTGTCTTTGTCAGCCCTGTGTCACTGTGCAGGTGGATACTGTGGGGTCAGATAACTTTATGTGAGTTTGTGTGTGTGTGCGCGTGTGTGTGTGTGTGTGTGTGTGTTAGGGTGTTTAACTCCCCCAGGCAGCACAGCTGAGTGTGGGAGGGGCCATCTCCTCAGCCTGGGTGTGAGTGTGCCGCTCTCAGAGACAGAGCAGTCTGACGTAGGAGGGCATGAGCGCAAGTCTGTGAGGAGAGGCTTTCCAAACTTTTACCAAGCACCTGTGTTTTTCTTTATTGGATATGCTGGCAGCGCTACACTTTCTGGGATCTAGCTTGGAGTTATACAGCTGTTGACATGCAGGGGCGAGCTGGTAAAGCTCCTAAGAAGGAGCTGGTCATTGAGAGTCCTCAGCAGTACAGGAGTTTGTCTACAGCTGAGGCTGAGGTGGACTCAGTGCCACAGGTGGTGGTAAGTCAGTCAAGGATTTCTTCATAAGACAGATAAAACTTCTTGCTTATGGCTTGTGGAACTAGCCGTCTTTAAATATGTGGGGTTGTAAAGGTTAACAATAGTTTGAAGTCTCAAAGCAGGTGTCATGTGAGCGCCCATTTTTGTCACCCCTGTCATTTAACTCATTACCAACTCACTGCTCAAATCTGCAACTTTTTCACCAACATGAAACAGGCTGTTGAACTTTACCAACATTTAACTACCTGGAGGAAATCAGGGCAGAGTTTACCAGCGTCTATTCTTAAAGATGACCTTGGCTCGTAAAGAATTTTATTTGGCTCAAAAGTCAACTCTGTGATAACTTCCTAGTGTGCCATGAAGCTGTGTAATGAATCTTCCTCAGAGTCATCTAAACAGTCGGTGGCAGAAGTGTCAGTAAGCAGAGAGGCACTACACAGCACCATTGTTCGTTCCTGTAAGAGGGTGCAGTGATGGGAGAAGTGGGTGTTTCAGCTTCAACAGCTGCTGGATCACTGTGGAGAGGGAGTGGAAGAGATGGATTCATTAGTTTGTTTTTATGCTCTTTCCAGGAATCCCTGTCTGATAAGTTTTGTGAATTGTTTATTTTTACCTTTACTCAAAAGTGTTTTTGGCAAATGAGAAAATTTAGGCTTCTATAAGTCATAAACTTGACAAGTGTTTACACAGTTTTTCCAAGATCTGCTAAAGTGACAATAATTCAACGTAAAGTTTGGACTTTGCTTTTTGAACATGATCCAAACTGTGGGTGGAGGAGATGACCAAGCTCTTCCTTGTGTACATACATTTTCCTGCTCAGCACAGAGTGTGGTTGACCACCTTCAAACACTGACAAAGCAGCGTGAGAGAGCCCTGAGGGGTTCAGATGAAAACTGGTCAGCAACAATAGAGTGGAGTTAGAAATCCATCACTGGTGAAAAGAGGTAACCATGCCTCTAAAAGTGGGTTCAGAACTCTTTTAACAGCAGGGCCTCTTTAAATCAGTGGTGCAACTCAGCTTCTGTCAAGACTGAAACACATGCTCAAGTTGGGAGCCAAACTGTGTTGGAAATAGATAGGAAAAATTGTGCTCAAGTGACTTCTTTAGAGCAAAAATGCTCTTACTTACCCTCTTAGAAGCCAAAACAAAGGCCCAAAGTGCCCTCTTTGGAGCCAAAACTCACTTAAGCACTCCCTTGGGGGCCAAAACATGTGCCACAGTGCTCTCTTTGTTGCTAAAATGTGCTGAAGTGCCCTTTTGGGAGCCAACATTCACTGAAGTGCCTTTTGAGGTGTCATAACACACACTAAAGTGCCCTCTTGGGAGGCAAAAGTGCATGTAATATGACCTTATGAGAGCCAAATCTGTGCTTAAGTGCCCTCCTGGTCAACAAAAATATGCTTGAGTATCTCATTTGGGGGCCAGAAAGTTTGCTAAAGTGCTCTCTTGGGAGTCAAAACACTTGCTTAGGTGCCCCCATGGGAGCCAAAACATGTTCTCAAGTGTCCTTTCGGTGACCATCATGCATGCAAAAGTGCCATCAAAAGCAAGCAAAACTTGGTGCCCTTTTCAGTGGTGAGAATGTGCTGCATGTTCCTCAAAGTCTGTGCACACCACTGGTAAAAATGAAAGTTTTGAGTGTTTTAGCACCTTTTTTTAAATAGAAACCTCCTCTCTCACTTCAAGGACTATGGTTCATGTTAACAGTGTAACCTACTACCCTCAAAGTGTCACTGTTTGTTAAAGGATGTCCTCTTTGTGCCGTGATGGACAGATAAAAGGCATCCAAGTTGCTCCAGACAAGACGATGACACATACACACACACATCTAATCTCTTTCATATCTTAATTCCTTCCTGACTTACCTGTCCTACCTGCAGAAATCTTTGCATCAGTGCATTTGCTAATGCCCTGACACAGTTAACAGATTAGACCTGGACAGACGAAACAAAAGGGTGTCACTGACTCAGAATTTCATTAAATTGAAACAAAATCTTGAGTTAATTGTTTTGTAATAACTCAGTTCGACATCAAACCAAACTCTTACCAGGCTTGATGAATCAGATTATTTTTCTACACCCATCAGTTAAAATGATGAATGCTATATAGTCATTCTGAGGCTGTAATGTTTACTATCTACTATACTGGCACTCCTGCTCCGTCTGCAGTGACTCAGCTAAAATAACAACGTGCAGAGTCAAATGACAAATACAGTAAGACTTGAGTTCTTTTTTATTATCTTGAAGCTTAGAAACTGTTTCTTGAAGTGACTGCACTGTGAAAAAAAAAGTGAACTGATAATGTCAGAACCTGCTGAAGCTGGCAGACACGTGGGCACCCTTCTCGTCCTTGAAAACTGATATGTCTTCAACTCTCTGAGCTGTGCTTTGTTATTAACGAGGTTGCTAGCAACATGCGCTTAAGCAGGTCGATCCCTATGACTCTCCACTCTGAGATCATGCCGGCGTTATCAGCCCCAGATGTGGAGGAAACGTTTGAGCCGGGGCTGTCACTCAGGCCTGAAGTCTGCTGATGCGTCACCGCTCATTTTGCTCTCTTTCGTCTCTCTGGCTGTGAGATTTATCCTCCCATCCCATCAGCTGGAAGTGTTGACAGCTTGCTCTCTGTCTAATGGCTACTGCGTCTCTGCAGTCTCTCCAGCCTCTGTGAGGGGAGTTTAGTGGGTCAGTGCTTAAACACTGCGAGGACCCTACATCATGACTGACATAAATCTATAATCGCTCCTCGATGGCATGCGCATCTGCTCCAGGGAGCCAGCTACTATACATCATCTGACTCACTGTTTGTTTGTTTCATGCTGAAGAGGATAATTGTGTTTTTTGAGGTGATTAACAATGGAGAGAAATATATTTCTCACATGTCATGCATGATTACTTTTACGTTGGGATAAGCTCATCAAGACTTCCCCTGCTGCTGCTGTTGAGACTGATGCACTTTCTGTTTGGGAGATGGGGAATTATTGCAGTGAAACGAACAGATAGCATGTCTTGTAATAGAGCCCTGTGTCATGTTAAGGCACATATAGATCCATCAAACTCTGTGTAAAGCCTGTTTATGCACTGCATACATGAACAGTTACATGCTTTGTCAATTTGATTCTGGTTTGCACAAATTATTTCAGCCTTCTTAGTGATGCACTCAGTTCATCTGGTGGATATATTAAATCAGATGATTGTATAATAAGATTATGTCCCATTAAGACATCCTCTCTCTTGTTTCCCAGGTGAAACCTAAGGTGATCGAGCCGCTGGACTATGAAAATGTACTGGTGCAGAGGAAGACACAAATCCTCAGTGATGTCCTCCGAGAAATGCTGCAGTTCCCCCTGGAGGACTTTGAGGTGAGTTTTGCACCTGTTTCATGCATCTTTGCAAGATTAAATGCATCACATTGAAAAAGCAGTGCTGTGGTAAGGTTGATAGTTGGGGATGGATACTGATAAGATTTTATTGATACCAATGCACTTAATGATTCTACTCATCGATCTGATTCTTTATCTATTCCCTTATCAATTCCTACTGTGAGTTTTCCTGGTACAAAAAGCAGCTTTACAGGCTTTCTGTCAATAACACTTTGTTGAGTTTATAAGTAAAAAAAATCTGTAATTGGTCAATAGATACAGATATCTGTAGAAGTAATTAAATATAAATAGGTAATAACTGCACAACAGGTGGCATAGATGTACTGTTTTGTTTTATATTATTGTCTGAACTAGGCCACCAAGCAATGTTTTGAACCTCGAGTTTGTAGTCGTAGTTATGCTTAAGTCATTTACGTGTTACTATTTTGACATTTTTGAGTTTTAAATATTGTCCACAAATTGTTGCTGTGATGTTTCTGTGATGAAAGTTGAAATTCTGTTTTAAGACCTAAGTTACATCAATGTATGCTAACCGCTTCCATATTAATGCATTTCCCTGCATCCGTGAGCATCAGACTAGCTCTTTGTTTTCTATATCGCTTTCAGTCGCGTACAGTATGAGATGTAGAACCTGTGAATGCATTGAATATGAATCTGCTGTGAGAGATTAATGTACATTTCTTTATGTTCAGTTTTTTTAATGTCTTTTGTAAAACTTCAAATGGAAAATCCTGAATCAGAATTTTCTTGGGGAACTGTCAGTTATCTGCCAAGCTCAGCTGGCTGGGGCAGAGCAATTGACATGAGGTCTGTCCGCTCTGTTATAATGTAAATATCTATGAGGGGATCATTAGAAATAAAGGCTAATGATGTCGATGGTTTGAACCATTTCTTATTGATTCCTATCAGGAACTGGTTATTGATACACATCCCTACTGGCAGTCAGTTTTGTAGGTTTTGGGAGCAGAAGCAATGAAGAAGCTAAGGGATGTGTAGCAGCACCGCGAGATTTAAGGCTTTTTCCCCCTTTGATGGTACTTTTTAGCTAATGTGGAAAATGAGGCACTTTGGGGGAAAAAAAAATCTCTGGTTTGATGGCACAACTTTGCATGGAAAGATTGCCCAGCTGGATTGTTTGCACTATCACTCATTAAGAAATGTTTTTGTAAATTTGCTCCTTAAAAGGACAAAAAACTATTTTTTCTTTTACATCATTATCCTCCCACCCACTCGTGTGTGTTTCATTTGTTGTCTTTTCCTCCGGCCAGGGTGTGGCCGCTGTTGTGAGTCCTGGGTGGGGTCGTTCACACGGGCTCTCTTTCTGTTTATATCCCTCTGTGCTGCAGCGAGCGCGGGGTCAGGGGCCATCTGTTTAATTGGCTCATTCTGTCTTCAGTGTTGTGACAGAGAAAGCGTTATCTGCGGCCACATTGTACCGGACGTACGCTCCCTCACACGTTTCCACGCTTTGGACGGAAAATCTAAAGTGGAAATCTGGCTTTGGTGCTGGCACTCCAGGAAACGAGACTTCTTTGAAAGCCGTTCCTGCTCGCAGCAATGAGTAGAGCGTATCATCACATCTGACCCTGTCACTCCGCCTCTCGGTCCAGTGGAAATTTTATAGAGTCTAGGATTTTATTGTTATAGCTCTCATGGCAGTGAGAGTCAGGATTTCTCACAGTGATGACTTTAACATCTTTGGTCTGAATGCTTACAGTGGAGAAAATGACAGCATGAATAAGAAGGATTTCTATGATTTATAAACTGTAACATGAGTTGTAAAAATTTACTGTTCATTATGTCGTAGTATTATGGTATGAAACTTCTTTTTAGATGCTTCCTTTCTGTCCTCCACTTTTCTCTGTGATGAATATGCCGGGCATGGACAAGACTCAGGGATTTCCAAAAACCATCAGCCACAGCAGCAGAGAAAAAGAAGGTCACGGAAAGTTAGTACAAGTCACCAAAGGCTTAAAATAACTGGTTAGAAAAAAGTTCAAAGTAAAAGATTAGTTAGGGAAGAATGTCACTGTGCTGCATCATTACTGTCTTTCTAGAACAATCACAATCAAAATTGAAAATCAGAAAATAAGGCTGAATAATTTATAAAAGTAATCTAATTGTGATTATTTTTCCCTTTTTTTGCAAATGTGATTTATCGTACACTTATTCTTAGGTTCCTTATCTTAAGTGTTGTTATAGACATCAATTGCTATATCAAGGGGATGATATTATTCATTATTATCCTTTTTAAAAATAGTCTTAATGCATATTTTTGCTGCTTTCTGACAATGTTTGCCACCTGAAACTTATATTTAGTGCTACTTCTTGCTGTTTTTGCCACTTTTCACCACCTAGATTCTTGCAAAAGTAGTTCTCAACTATTTGTCTCTTGGGTTGGGCAGTGTTAAGTAATGCTGGAAAAAAATGTATGTGGTATACTGACACATTTGAGGTTAAAGAAATATCGCACTGTCTGGGATTGGAATATAGCAGCCGGACGTATTGGGATTTTATTCCAATATGTACTTAAATGCCCAGCCCCATTCATAACACAGAGATGCTTGTAAGGTTAGATTAACATGCAAAGAGAGCTAACAATTGACTAAATTTTACCAAAGCAAAAGACAAGGAAGAGAGGAATGGCAGCTTATTTGATCTAATCCACTTCAACTATGTAGCACATTTTGAACCAAAGCAAAAGACAAGGAAGAGAAGAATGGCAGCTTATTTGATCTAATCCACTTCAACTATGTAGCACATTTTGAAACCAACAAGGTTACCAAAGTGCTGCACAACAGATAAAAGCAGTAAATAAATTTTAAAATGTAAAATGAATATAATAAATACAAGCTCTAAGAACCACACAAAACAATATGCTCATGCTGCAAAATATTTTCTTGCAAGAGTGGATACAATCACCGTGGCCTAGCACAACAGCATGATGTATCAAACCAAACTTAAATGCATTCGCTTGGACTGCTGGGAACTGAAGAAACTCTGTCAACTCCACCTTTTGTTCCCCAACCTTTTCACAGAGCAGCTGTGATTATCACACCCTCAGTTTGTGACAAGTCCCGTCAGTGAAAAAATATCCTGAAAAACCTGAAATCAGCAGTATGAAATGCAGTCAACTGATGTTCTGAGGTGATATAAGGCTGTTTTCTGGTGTTTTCAGGGTTGGATAGAAAATAGAGGGGTTGATACAAAGGCCGGGCAGCTGGGTGACAGAGGCGTAGCTTTGAATTTGTCCCCTCCAGCCTGCCCCCACGAACACAACACAGCAGCTTCACACACAAACTGTACGTTGTAATGAGCTAACAGGTGATTCTGCAGACACAGTGATTGAACCCAACATCTGCTCCGACTTCCCAAGACTCTTGTTCAAGTGGGGTTTAATCTGCTCCTGTGTCAAAGCACTCTCTGTGTTATTTGTGTCACATGGAAACCTTAAAATTCACACAGACAGGGCTAAGTACACATAGTTTTGGGGGAGGGATCAAGGCCGTAACAAGTTGAAGGAGCTTTTCTGTGTGTGTTATTTTAGTTTAAAGGTTTTTGGCTCCTTCTCAGTTGACGGAGCAACTACCAGGTGGCTTTTTTATCTTATCTCCAACTGGCAAATCAAAAGTCATGAGTTGGTGCTGTTTTCTTTTTTTCTGACAGTGTTTATATCATTTCCATCTGGTTTTGATCTCAAAGTAGTTGGCATAAGGTAGCTCTGTGCAGGTTTCCCTCTCAAGGTTTCAGGAAAAATTTGTAGAGGATTACCAGAGGGAGGCCCTTCCTTCCCTTTGCTCAACACGATTTACACGCTACGTCTGAGACGCTCTCCACTTTAAAACATCAAACAGTAATGTTATCTTCTTTCTTCACTCAGTTAACAGAACAATACAGTGGTTCATGTCTCAGTTTAGTTATAAATACTCATCAAAATGCAACATAAGGTGGCAAAAAATGCCAGAAAGCAACAAAAATGGTAAGAAAATTGAGAGGAAATTTGGAAAATACTCAGAATATAACAAAAAAATGGTCCAAAAATGTGACAGAAAACAGTAAAAAGTGACCTTGATTACCAAAGGCGATATGAAAATAGAAAGAAAGGTGACTCGAACGTAAAAACGAATGTCAAAAGGTCACAAAATATGGTCCAAAAGTGATAAAAATATATATATAAAATGAATTGCAAGAAAATTAGAGGTGACTGGTAAAATAGCCAGATGGTTGCAAGAAATGGTCCAAAACTGGCACAAAAGGTATGATAGTGACTAGTATGAGCAAAAAGCAACAAAAATCGGCAAGAAAACAAAGAGAAAACTTCAGAAAAAGTTAGAAGGTTGGGGTTAAACTCATAGAAGTGGCTAGGAAGATGCAAGAAAAGTGCCAAAAGTGGCAAAAAAGGAGTGAAAATTGACTGAAATGTGCAAAAAGCAGTCATGCGTAGCAGAAAATATCATGAGATGTTGTTGTGCTGTAACTAATGTCAATGTTCATTTCCCTGATATGTTTGTTTAAAAGCACATAAGATGAGGGATCTATAATTAATTGCCCAAAAAGTCACAATTGCAACATAGGGACAAATTCCCACAAGTAGATTAGTTTTGAAAATTGTTCAGCCCTACCCCAGAGGATGGACCAAAGTTACCTTCAGTGCTGCCATATAGTAATATTTGTATGTTGATGGAGCTTCTGTTGCTTTATCTGTAGGAAATTTCAGGGGAAAATTGAGGTTCTCTCCAGCAACTTGTGGCTCAATTAAATGTTTCCTGCTGCCCGCTTTCCGGCTCCCTCTCACCTTCATGCCTGTTTATTTCTGCTGCCTGGAGCGCAAAGATTGTCATCTTGCCTACAGGAAACCTGGCTAGCAGAGAGGAAGTAGAGCTTTCAGGTTAACAAATACGAGATCGCTAAGGAATTTCTCATTTCACGAGCGGTTCCCAGTTAAATGCAAAGTCACTGAGAAGAATTAGATGCGGTGTCTTCACAGTTTAGCTTTATTATCACTTCTGATGTCAGGAAACGAGACAACAAACTTTTTTTTACAATTCTTGTTCAAGACAAAAGTTTTATTAGTAATCTTATTCTAAAAATCTTTAAACACTTTCAATTTGCAAAAAAGTGTTTTCTTCACTCTCGAAGGTGAGGAGCATTGGACTCACACAAAGCAGACATTCACACATTTCCATTGAACTCAGTCAGCTGAACTGTTATCACTAAATGGTTGTGTTTATGTTTCACTCGTGCTCCTGGGATTATGTGTGGTTGAATGCATTTTATTTTTTAAATCAGAACTGATCCTCATGACATGACAAGACCTGATGGTGAATCTGAGATTGTTGCACAAAGCAGTTGTTATGCTTAGTGTGAGTCTAAGGAGAGGTTCAGACATCACAAAGGCACACTTGACAAAAAAAATTAACCTTTTGTTTTTTTCTAAAATATGAAGTCAAATAGTCGGAGAGATTTTACATATTTACACTGTCATACTTTTTGAAACATTATCATAATTTTGAAATGCAACTTCCTTCAAACTTTTTTAAGGAGATTGTGAAAAATATGTCTGTGAAGACTTTCTCCTTCAGTGCTTATGTTACAGATGTGATTTCTGACTCTTAGTGATTCAGTGGAATCTGTAAAGTAAACAATCCTCCAGGTGGGCAATGCTAGTTTGAAAGCTGTTTTACACAATAGCAGCTTGTCAAGAAACTTACTGATCTGCACACAAAGGATTAGAAAGGAAAAGTAAAGTCCAGAGTTTAGCTAAAAGAATGTTGCTGTTATTGTCTAAGTTTTCTACTTCAGATTTTAACTTTTCAAGCTTAATAATAAATAATAGCATGCTTATACGCTAAACATATATGGTAGCTATGCTTAATGGGGAAAAAAATCTAAAAATAGCTTGTAATTGTTCTCATATTTATTGGATACTGGATTATATCAGTATGCATCTGAGATCTTCTATACAGCACTTCTTTCCAAGCGATCACAACAACAGTAGGACTGATGTTGGCTGTGTGTCAGCGTTTTTTGTTTTTTTTTTTTTAAGTCTTTTTAAGATGACATTGTAGCCAAGTACAAAACTTGTCTTGCCCAGGTTCCCAGTGGTGGCACAGAAGTGGGGGAGTTCATTATATTTAAAGTTTAAACATCCCCCAAAGGCTCATTCAAGCCTTGAGGGCCTACGAATAGAGCCGAACGTCACATCATTCGTGCTGATATCATATCGGATTGATTTCAGCCAATACTCAACACTGTGATATCGGTATTGTATGGGAAGTGAGAAGGTTGTATCGGGACACCCTGAAAGCACAGTACAGGTTACGCCTGGCAGAGCAGTTGTTCATACTTGTGTAAATATGATTTAAAACCTCCATCGACTGAGGAGCTCTGATTTCTTTTGTGCACTGAAGAGGATGTTTGCCAACTGTACACCGTGGACCTGTTGCTCATTAATGAAAGGCCCTAAATGAAGCAGTGCCTGCACAACAGTGGCAGAGAGCCAGGCTCAGGGTGTGTCTGTGGGCTGCGTCAAGCATCCTGCCTCCCTCACTCACTGCCTCCTAATGCTCTCAGAAAGACCTCTTATATAAGAATAATATTTGAAAGAGCACCGCTGACAAACTGTGTCCAGCTGAGACCACAGTGCAGAGTTTGAGCAATGTCTCCCACACTTTGTTGTAACTTCATTTTTACAATGTTTTCATGTTTATCCTGATTCTCTTTGCTTTGTTTTTTCAGATTTCTACTCTGAGGCGGCAAGGGAGGACGCTCCACTCCACAGTGCCTGAGAATGCAGAGAGGAAAGCGCAGAGTCTGTTTGTCCAGGAGGTAATTAAGCTGATTTGAAGGCCCTGGAATCAGGTTTTCTCAATTAGTTTCTTTATAGGAGCAGGACATGATTTTCTTCTTTCCCAAATTTAGATTTTGTTTTTGTCTCTGAGTTTTTTTTCTCAGCGGGGCAAGAAGAATGAATGTGGTTTGGGAAAAACATGACACACAACTTTACAGCTCTACATTTTCCAAATGATAAAGTGGTAAACAGTTACTAAGGCTGGTAGTGCAAAGTTTGGTACAAAAGGTGAGGAGTAGGTCAGGAAAGTTTATCATCCTCTGCAGAATCTTGATATTAAAATGACTCATTTTCCCATTTGTGGCCTATTATTAGCTGCAAAGTCTACAGCACATCACAGCACATCAGGAAACCTCTCTATTTTACGTTTCAGGCTAATTGTAGCATTTATTTTACTTTAAGTAGACCCGAGAAGCTGCTCCATAAACTGTGTTATGGCTCATTACAGGTAATTACTGGAGGCAGTTGGACTGTTTGTACTAAATTTCCTCAGTAATATCTACTTATGCCCTGGGAAGTAGGAATGCAATTAATCTGTGCTCTCTACAAGATAATAAAACTTCTGGTTATTTTCTGTGAGTGTTGGTTTGTAATCTGCTGAGCCTTGAACGTATCTGTCATCAGACTGCGAAGCTTTGGTTCATTTTAATTGGGATTGGCTGCACTTAAAGTTCATTTCAGTGCAGTCCCTAATGATAAAGTTATGAATCGTGTCTGCAAGAGGAGAAACATATTTTCCTCATTCAACCCTACACACTGATCTGACTGTTTTTTGAAGCCACTCACCAACTGGATGCCAAAAGTTCACCCCCCAGGTCAAAGGTCAGTGTTCAGGGAGTCTTGTCATAAGTCATAAACAGACTGAACCTCCTGGTCGAGTGTTGTGTGACATCACCAGAACAGCTGTGCGGATGAACGCAGCGGGCGCCTCTCTGTTTCCGATCGCTCTCCTGATCAGGTTGCGTCTCCCTGTAGGAGTGAACGCACGTATCTGAAGAAGAGATACACCAGCAGACAGAGTCTAACAGTGAACAGATGTCTCATTTCCAAGAAGAGGGAGGTACAGAAACACTCCCTATCAGTTCGGACTGGTGGGTGGTTGGACCGAGGTGGAGTGTAGACACTTACCATGCACTCCTTTCTTTCCCAAGGATTTCACTGCATGTGGGCTTCAAATGATGCTCAAAACAACCACTGTCCGGTGATTCTCAGAACATCTTGTGTTACTCATCAGGACAGTTCAACATTATTCAAATGTCTCATTTAGTGCAAGGTTTCGTTTTCAGCCTCACAGAATCAAACTGAAACCTAAAGATGTCTCATTTCTTTCTTTTTTTTCTTTTTCTTCACAACTATTCATCTCTGGTAGATAATCCAACAGTATCGCCTATAATAGAGAATTCAAAGAGTCTGTTTATATTTTTAACTAAATTGGAGCCAAATGAGGACACGTATGTGTATTTTGATCCTGAAGTTTAATGTGGAGAATCTGGGCTCTGTGACATGTTCTGCAACTCAGCAGAAGGGTCAGTCCTTCAGCCTTTGGCCTCGCTTTTGTGGAGCTGTCGTGTCACCCATTTCTTATGGGTGATTGATAACTAAGGATTACAAAATGTTCCTTAGCACTGTGTGATAAAGTTGAATAATGTGTCATGAAGAGAAGTTATGTGGTCTACTTTCCTCCAGGTAAAAGGCCAGAATGTATTCTGATGACTTGATATAGAGATACATAGACCCAAAACAGCTAAATGGTGATATTTCTTCTTTTTCAGATTTTCTTTTCTCCACTACTTGCGCATCTTGCTCCATTAGTGAAAGTCTGTATGTTTTAGTAAAATTAAAAATTGGCACAGCTTAAATGAGCTGTGGTGAGATGTGAACTTATTTTGAAGTTTAATATTTTCTAAAGAAAACTGCAAAAACTGTAAATGGATGTGAGAGAAGAATGCTTGAAAATGTGCACCCCAATCCCTGTTTTAAGGCACCTCATATCTCTTTGAAGCAGTACGCATGCAGATATCTAACCACAGCCTTCAAGTTCAACTACTCTTTTATTTAAAAGCTGAACTGTACGCTGTGAAAAATGTGACTAATGTAAAAAATTTGTTTCTATTTTCCTCTCAGTGCATTAAGACTTACAAGTCTGACTGGCATGTCGTCAACTACAAGTTCGAGGACTATTCTGGGGACTTTCGACAGCTGCCGAAGTAAGTGTTGTCTTAAAAACTTAACAGTGCTTTTGACAGCGGTAATATGGTGTTGTGCCAACACATTCTTACAATGGGCAAGTAGGAACAGACACTGCAACAACTATTACACATAATATATGGATGCCAGAGGTTTTAAACTAAAGAACAAACAGTCAGACACATTTTTTTATGTTTTTGAGTCAGCTAAACAAACCGAGGTTCCCGCCTTAGGACACAATAACAAGGAAACACAGTGGACAAATACTTCTTATTTCAACACAACAAAAGAGTGTTTCCTTTTAATGACGCTCTGGATAATTCCCATTTACTGCCGCGTGGAAAACACCCTCATTGTCCACATATTGTGTCACCAGCTCCATCCTCTTCCCTGAAAAATATCTGTTTTACTGCCAGTGAGCTGGAAAATGAGTTGACGGTGACCTTGTCACAATCACTGCTGCCAAACACCCCGTCGTTTTACTGAAACCAGGGAAGTTAGAACAATACTCCATGGCGGAATAGCATGTTAAAAACCCCACAGTTTCCTCATTGATGGGACTTTTACCTTTGGCACATGATCAATTTCCATCCGGCAGTACACACCTCCACACACTGAAGTGCTGCTTTGCAACAAGAGCTGGAAGCTGAAGCTGCTTTTCAAGACTCTCAGGAGATCGCTAGCACTATACAAATTCATATCTTTAGAAGAACAACAAAAAATTTCGAAAGGAAAATAGCAGCTGGATCAAAAGCTTCCTCTGTATCCTAGAGAGACGGGGCTAAACTGTTTATTACCAGCAGCAGGGTTTTCATCAATATTAAAGTGAATGGGTTTGACGAAAGTGTCCCTTTACAAAGAGATAAATAAGAGCTGAAGTACATAAAACCTTGCTGAAATAGAAATATGGGTGCCTTGGGTGAAGTAAAACACTGATAAGTTTGAATAAAACTATTGTTTTTGAAGTAAAGGAAAAAATACAGACTCCTGAAGTGTATTAAAGGCATAAAAAGGAGACGGTGGCCCTTTAAGAAACAATTCTACAGGTTGTTCTGGTGAAAAGCTTATTTTTCTCAATTCATAGGACACTATTAACAATTTGCAAATTAAAAACAGTCTGCTATATTATCTTTTATGTGCAATTATGGACATTTAAAAATCCAGTAAGTAATCTTTTTGGGTTTTATTCCCACTTTAGGAAGAAGGTCAGCAATAATACAGCACAAAAATTATGCCACTGAATGCATTAAAGTTAAAGTAACAAGCTCGTTTTTAAATTCAAGGCCTGAAAAGTTCAGATAATTGTGTTAAACCCCAACCTGATAGCTCCAAAAGAAGAGTAGAAATGATTTTTATGGTTACTTTCCATCTTTGAATTTATATACTTGAAGGAAAACTCCAGAGTTTGGCAACCAGATTGACTGTTGAATTAAAATGACTCTTCTAAGAGAGAAAATCTGAAATCTGTTTTCTATTTCTTGTATTCTGATCAATTTTTTCATTTGAAATCTATTGCAGCAAAGTGTCTCGGCCTGACAAACTGGCTGTCCATGTATTCGAAGTGGACGAGGATGTGGACAAAGATGAGGTAAGTCTCCATCTTAGTCACGTTTCCACATTCTAAATGTCTGGAGTCAATATCTCCCGACATACCTGAGAAATACGAGAGGATAGTCTATATGCAACCTTTATAGCAGGT
This sequence comes from Thalassoma bifasciatum, assembly GCA_008086565.1. NCBI lineage: Eukaryota > Metazoa > Chordata > Actinopteri > Labriformes > Labridae > Thalassoma > Thalassoma bifasciatum. Next base: position 445,418 of record RPOG01000300.1, on the reverse strand, counting down.
CAGCTGTTCATTGTTTGACTGTTTCAGGAGATTTTACTTCACTTCACATTGTTTTATAAAATACTCAGCTGCTTTCAATGAGTCTAATTTCAGTCATCAGCTCAGCTTTTACTGTTTTCTCTGCTTTTTTACTGTTAAAGAGATTAAAGCATTTTATGTGTCTAATAGCTGAATTTAAAGGATAAAATTAAATGTGATTAGACGTAAAGACTCTAAGTAGCGCAAAATGTCTTAAAAGCATTTTTTAAATCTTTTTTCATCCCATTATAATTCTTGTGTGACAGAGTGGGTGTGTGTTTTATTTTTGCTTTGAGTGTTTGTTGTTTTTGGAAAGGCTTGTGTCGAGGGAGTGCACATTATAGAGGGTCATGAGTGAACTGATACACACACACACACACACACACACACACACACACACACACATTTGATGATACAAAGCTGTGGATGAAGCATTATCTCATAGGGTCAAGCTGGACATGTTTTCCCTTTGATGAACCAGACTGCGCCCCCTATAGGTGACAAAATGTGCCTCAGGTTCAGCTGGAAACTGTCTGCAGAGTGTTTCTTTTCTTTTTAATTGAGTCAGCTGTGATTGAGAAAAGCTGTTTCATTTTTCCCAAATGGGGAGGATACCGTTTCAGATGAAAGATAACAATTTGAACTCCTCCTCAGAAATCCCTAGGATAAATCATCTTTCTTTTTATAACTTGGTGTTTTGGACCAGATTTGGTTGATCATCTCTTTGCCTCGCTTTACCTCAGCTTTTGATCCGCAGACCTCTTTTTATCCTGACCTCGACCCATTTTCTGTAGCAAATTTACACCCAGAGAGAATAAACCCTCTGTCAAATACTGTCTAGACACTGAAGAGGAGAAACAGTCATCAAACTTTTCCAGATGCTCCAGAAAGCACGGTTAAAAAAAAAAAAAAAAAAGTCACAAGTCCAGCCAGTGCTTCTAAAATCCCTACTTTGCTTTATTAGACTGAGAGAAGAAGGAGAAGAATGAGCTGGATCAAATCAATGACATCTTGAAAGACCATTCAGTCTTCTCATTGTGAAAATGAGATTCAATTCCTTGCTGTAGTTTCTCAAAGTTGAGGAGTGTTAACTGCAAATGACATGTCTTTTGTTCACACCGGCCTGATCTAAAGCAGGACTGTGCGTTTGCCATTTGCCCACGTCTCTTCTTCCTTCATTATTCCGCTAATTGGTTTATTTTACCAGATCATTTTAGCTGGTTGCTCATGCTCACAGGGCTTAGATCACCCGATAGCAAACACAGTGTGTGTGTGTGTGTGTGTGAGATGATGTGCTCCGTATGTCATGAATCTGCTATGAAAATACTGATATTTATTTGGTTTGACAGTCAGAGTTTGTTTAAAGTTCTTCTGCCTGCTTGTTTGGACTGAGAGAGGCTTGCATCACGTTGAGCTCTGTCGTCTCAGAGCACAACATCAAAGCTTTTCTGCACAGGGAGGGTGGGAGTGTTTGAAAGCATTGAAAATGGGATGATCCACGGTGAAAATATACAAATTCAGGCATGTGGAGCCTGCTTGGAGAAAAACCTGCTCATTTCTTAGAATTTCCCCTCCTGTATGTTGCAACTAAACATGAAAAATTTAGGGAAAAAATGCAATATTACCTAAATTTGGGCAACTCCCTGGGACATTTTTACCTGCATTGTTATATTTTTTTTAAACCTGTATGATTTTCCACATTATCCAGATCATTATGTCACACTGGCCTGATATTCATAAGCATTATTGAAAATGAGTTTGTAGTAATCTTTCCTTTTACATGTGGTGTCGCTTTGGTGATCGCTCCTTTGAAAAGTGGTACAATAATTAAAAGAAGATGATAAGAATATTTCCAGCAGCAAGTAAAGAAGCTGTCATGAGAAAATAGCTAAAGCCAGAGCCATCCACAACTGATGAACAGATAGCAATAATTAGTGAAATGAAAAAAATTGAGAAATTATCATTCTCTCTCAGAATCAAAAATGATGTGTTTTTTGAATGTTGACCAAATTAATATTGTGGTGTTGCATGTTTGTAATATGACTGCTTTTCTTAAATACAGAATTAAAAAAAAACTGTTTCTCTTTCACCTGCAGGACACGGCCTCCTTAGGCTCCCAGAAAGGAGGGATGTCCAAACATGGCTGGCTGTATAAAGGAAACATGAACAGTGCCATCAGCGTCACCATGAGGGTGAGACGGCCTCATGATACGACAATTTTATTGGATCAGTGCTCAATCACTTTGTTCAAATTCTTTGTTTCTTTATAACTGAAAGTCTTAATTTCTTTTCTTTGTTGCAGTCATTCAAAAGAAGATATTTCCATCTAACACAGCTCGGAGATGGTTCTTATAACTTGAACTTCTATAAGGACGAGAAGATCTCAAAGGAGCCCAAAGGAACCATTTTCTTGGACTCCTGCATGGGTGTTGTTCAGGTAAGCTCTAAGATCCCTTCTCTGTCTCTGGATCAGCTATTTTTCAGCTGTAACCTCTGACTGATTCATTATCTGCTTCAAAGACGCTGCACTGAGATAATACTTTGAATGTATTTTCCAATATGCAGGGAAATATATGAGCAAATTTTCCCAACGGATGTTTCTATCAGGGATAAACTGCTGCTGAAAAGTATCTTTATCACCCTCCTTCATTTCCCTGAAACCTGAGCCCTCTCCTCCCCAGGGTCTCGCTTTACTGCTGACTCTGAGCTGGTGAAACAAGGTGAATGCTGAGGTCTCATTTCTGTGCACTTTCCACCAGCCTCACAATCAATGCCACATGTAAACATCTGAGCTGAGGCCAAGACTAACTGCACTATCATCTGTCATCTAAACAGACAGAGTGAACCTGATTTTACAGACGAGGCATCCAGCTGGCTTTCATAACATCTTTATTTGAGAAAAAGGTGTCAAGTTGTTATTTCTATCTTGTGAAAATAAGGAAGGCAGCCATTTTATGTGTACTCGATGAGTGTGAGGAGCGTCCCAAACCCTCCAGCTCAGAGGAAACAGAAGCTAACAGTGTCCTCTGTGCTGGTCAGGTTGGGGCGCTCCTCCTTCTCTGGTCCTCTGGGCTGGCGGCTGCAGATGGTGGTGTAAGGAAGCGAGAGAATGTCCGGGGTGGGTCAGTGGTCGTCCTGTGATGATCTGTTGATTTACCTCCTCTCTGAGCAGCAAAAGAAAAACAATACATAAAAATTTTGATCAAAACTTTAGCTCCTGTGTTTCCTTAGAAGACATATAAGTAGAATTAGACAAAGAGCTGGATGCTTTTCTGAACTTTAGAGGGGATCACGTACCGAGCGCTTTAAGAAAGGCCACCACCACTCTGCAGCTGGTCTGGGCTCATCCATCCTCCTTATCTGGTCCTGTCGTGTCGGCTCCTCCTCATCGTTTCTCCTGCACTAGAAAACAAGAGTTTAGGATGAGAATAAAGACAGAACAACAGTATTGGCTCAATGAGTGATCATGATGGTTTTCATTACTTTACCTTTGTGTCGTTCAGACGCCTGCCAAAAAGCTGACAGTATGACAGAGTGTAAAATGATCTTTAAACTTACCGGAGACTTCTGCTGTGCTCGGGTATGAACTTACCTTTGTGTGCTCCACCTAATGAAGATAAAAATACACTAACAGGGTGAGTTAATAAGAGAAACCATGTTAAAATTATTGAAATTTTCTACAATCTTCAATTCTTTTAACGCTGAAATCAGGAGTTAATCACCTCTAATGCAGCAATACACATTTCACATTTCACAACAATCATTAAGCTTTGTTAGATAGTATGTGTTTGTGTTTGTGTGCTTGTGTTTGTGTGTGTGTATACTTCCCTGTCCAGCAGCAAACAGAGTCTCTGTCTCAATCAGAGTCACTGTCATCGCTCCACCCAGTGCAGTGGGAAGGAACGTGCCAGAATCTACTGTTTGTGCTGGAGCTGAGGCCCGAGGACGTAGAAGGAGCTGAGTCTCCATCACTCGTCCTCTGCCTCTTCATACTCACCTGCTCCGTGCTGTTCTCCTCCCTGCTCCTCTTTGAGGTGGAGCTAGGGCCAGAGGTAGAGGGGGGACTCTCATCTGGACTCTGAGGGGTGGAGGGGGGACCTGGAGGACCGGGACATGGACCAGCAGGAGAGGCCACCGGAGGAGCCACCGGAGGAGCCACCGGAGGAACCAGAGGAGGAGCCACAGGAGGAGCTGGGACTGACACAGGAGCACCCACTGGGACAGGAGGACCAACAGCCCTCACTCGCCCAGCTCTCACTCGACTAGTCCACATTCGACCAACCATCATTCGACCAGTCCTCGCTCGACCAGCCCTCACTCGACCGGCCCTCACTCGACCACTCCTCTCTTGTCTGACTCTTGCCAGACCACTCCTCACTGGACCGGTCCTCTCCTGCCTGGTTCTTGCGAGCCCAGTCCTCACTCGGCCAGTCATCACCAGCCAATTCAGCACCCCCCCACGCCCCCTTCGACCAGTGTCGTCCTCACCCTCCCACTCATCAGGGAACAGCACTTGTTGAATAATTCTAACACCATCCTCGATGAGCAGTAGGGGGTTGCAGAAGCCTACATGGGGGACAAAGACCAGGTCACTATCCTCAACATTATCATCTTCCTCATCAGAGGAATAGATATAGTCTGAAATATCATCACCTGGGTGGTTGTCCACAGCCATACGGTCACGGATGCCGTCGTCCTCAGGGCGCTCCATGATGAAGTCCATACCGTCTGATGAGAGAAAGTCAGATAATGTTTTTAGATTGGAAGTCTTTAAACATGAAATACTTGTCACAGATCAAATGAATCTGAGAAGAAATGAGAACATTTGGATTCACAGAAACATGAAGATATGATTGAAAAACTTAAGGTGAGATGTGAGAGAGTGAACACAGGCAGAGCAACAGAATCAGCTGCAGGTTCAGTGATATTAAAGATCACTGACCTGCCAGCTGCTCAGAGCTGACACGCCAAAATAATATAACCAAAAAAAATTAATTCACTCAGTTAAATTAAAGTTTGTCTTGAGCTTAAACTGACTTTAGAATTTTCTCTAGAAAGAGCAAATCTTTAAAAAAAAAAAAAAAAAAAAACGTCAATAGAGAAGGCAAAAAATGCACTGCTGCATTTAGAAGCTTTGCTCCATATAGCAACAAAGTAAAGACATTTAAAAAAAAATGATGAAGAACCTTTGGTGTATGGTGTGTTTCACTTGTTAATACGTCACACGTGCGTCATTACGCACGGTGAATTATAAAAACACTCCGTAACACGGTTTAAGCGGAAAGCCCGCGCGCTCATCCAGACAGCACACCTGCTCGGCGGCATCTTTGAGTCCCCAACCCCACTTCAAAATTAAAAATGAAGCTGAAGGATAGGTGTTATTGAGACGACACATAAATAGCGTGAAGTGAAATCATTTAACACAACAGACATCTGCGCTCTCATCTTTTCTCTCTCTCTACCAACATCGATCTCGGGGATAATTTTCAGGAATGTTTGGAAAAAATTCAAATAAACTTTATTATAAAGTGGGAGACGTCTGAATTTCATTAAATCCGAAACACACCTGGCGTCATGACGTTTATCGTTTCCATGGAGATCAACAAAACGCATTTTTAGCATTTAAACAAAGAAAAATTAATTTGTTTCTTTTCAAAATATTCCATGAAAATGTGTCAAATTGTGGTCATCCTGAAACCAAAATGAAATTGTTTTACACACATCTACACTGAAAGTTAACACCTGCCCTCTTTGTACAGAGATGTTTTAGAAACTAAACCACAAAAAGTGATCATTTCACGCTGAAAAATCGTCAGAAAATTGAGTAAAAACCCCATTTGATCTTAGTTAGAATTTATTCCATGACATGTATCCTTAAAAAAAGATTTACAAGATAATCCTTTACAAATTACAGGAGCGAAAGACTGGTTGTACATTGCAAATATAAAATATATATTAAGTTGTTGAAAAGTGAAAATGTAACTTGCTTGAACTATAATCGTCTTGTTGAATGAATTTATGATTTCTACTTGTGCAAACATGTGCTAGCTTAGCAAAGTGTTTGACTCAACTTATATTTTTTGAGGTAGCCAGGTGATTTTTTTCCAGACTTTTTCATCTTACTTTTAGCTTTACGTCCTCTAAAAACATGACTCTCTAATTTCTCATAAGTGATAACTAGTAAAAATACGACGGATACGGAACCTTTAGCTACATGACACAGAGTCAAAATCAAAATACAGGATAATGCACAGTGTAAACTCTTAAATTAAGAGAAGTTACTCACATATGTGGTTTAAAGTTTTTCTTTTTTATTAAAATAGCTCATGTTTCATAAACCAAACACTCAAAGAGACCACAGGTAAAGTGGTCGTACCTGCAGGCTCGCGGGCAGCAGCTGGTCCTGGTCCTGGTCCTGGTCTCCGAGGGCCACTTGTAGACTCAGCAGGTTTCCGCTGTCGATGATCTATCCGGAGTTAGTTTTTCCTGAAGAAAGATGAGTTTTTCTGTCGATTTCCAAAAGTTAGCTATCCAAAGCGAAGATTTGCAGCAGCTCGTCTCCAAGTTGAAGTGCAAAAGGGAATCTAGAAGGGTCATCGCGCTTTATATAACCTCGGTTCTGTTGCTATGACAACGACGCACGCAGATGCGTGTGCGTCGTAGGAAAAAAATAAATTAAAAAAAATTTATTTTATTTTCTCCAACATTTTTTTTCTTCAGTTAAGTGAATCTGGCCTTGAAAAATTATGTAAGCATCAGTGTTTGGCAAATTACTTTAAAAAAGTTATAAGTCAAAATCACTTGTTACATTCCCAACTAAATAATTGAAAAAGTAACGTAATTACTCCGTAATAGATATTATTAGCGACCAGGGGATGTAATTACTGTGTTACTTATTTGAAAAACCTTCAGATGTGTGAAAGAGCTCAAGTTTAGCTCTGGGGAATATGTGCACTTCATACTTCCCATAAATGTTCCTGCCTTTTACACTCATGAAGTTGTGCCTGTACTTCTGTCCTGTGAAACAATTGTTTAAACTGGACTGGGCCCAGATACTGGCAAGTGTTGCATATTGTGCTCTTGTGCAGCTGCCTGGCTTACCATGATATTGTACTCTACCTTCAGCCAATCAGCATTACTTACCTTTGCCCACTTAAACTAATGGTCTAAGTCATATTTTTCAAGTTTTTCAGGAAATGAACCAAATAGAGTGCAGGATTACTGATTTATTACTTACTATTTTAGTGAGGTAAAAACAGCATTATCTTTTCATTGAGAGTGTTGACTATCTTACCAGAGGTGGGGTGCATCTTGTAGAGCTGATTTATGGCAGAAATATCAATGTTCTTGAAAAAGAGACCTTAGCCATTAGTTTAATAGAGTGACGTGTGTTTGTCATCCTTTCCCCCATTCCCAAAAAAGGACTTTTTTTTTTGCTAAAAATGATACAGAAGCACAGCCTGTTGAGGCTCTCGAAATATCACTGATTCTTGGTGGTCATTCAGGTCATGTTAAGTCATGTTTTTCTATGTAAACCTTATCTTATCTGATAACTTTGGGCCTGCTCTGATCCTGCTACTTAAGCTCAACCAGCAGAAACATCTCTCCAAATGGAAGTGCAGATGTTAAACTGTGTAGCTGTAATTGCATGTGGAGTGACATCATCTTGAGCCTGGAGCAGACCCCGTGCTTTGTTCTGATGCCAACATATGCTCCAACATATGAAGCATTTTCAACACTGATGAGGTGTATGGCAGTCCCTGTAGGTTAATGAGGAGCAGAAGCGGCTAAAAATGTAACCAGGTTGTTGTGGTTTGAGGTTTCTCTTTCTAATCCTCTGCCATAAGAGCTCTAATTCTCAGAATATTATAATTATTTCAGTCTTTATTCATTCATTTTCAGGATGTGTACAGCAGCAAAACTGACTCTTGACTTCAATCCAGTTTTTAAGTCTGTTTATCAGAATTTCGGTTTTGTTTCCATGTTTTCTCAGCTTGTCTACAGATAAATGAGTCTGTCCCCCTGTCACTCTGCTGTTACAACATCCCAGGCCAGCGTCAGCGATAACCATGGCATAACATCCTCTAATCCTCTACACACTGACTATGATAAGATGACTTTTTCTCGACATTACTACTGCTTGTGAATTTAATGAAGATTAACTGAGTTGCCGTAACTTGGAGCAACTGAGGCTGAACCAGGATTTAAACATTTTCTTATAGTTGCGAGAGCCAAAATAGGACAGTGACATCACCATCTGCGGCCGAACGGTGGTCATAGTTTGGCTCATTTTTTCCCCCATCACACGTTAGACATTCTCCTCTGTGGTCCTTGGCAGAGCTCGGAGGCTTTGTTGCACAGATGGAAATGCTCTCATTGTCCATTTGCTCTGTCAGTGAAGTTTCAGGTTCTCATCTCTCTCCAAAACACTGACGCACATTTTGTGGACTTTTGGAGCTGTGAATTGCCGTATTTGGAACTGGAAGCAGTAATTCAATAGTTACTTTGCATAAACAGATGTGTTTTTGTAGGCTCAAAGAGAAAAATTTAAGTGAAGGTGGAATTAAAGTCCAGAAAACTGTGATTTAGATCAGAAAAGTGAGAATCTCTTGTCTTTGTGAGATGTTTGCTTTGGGTTCTGAGATTAAACAGACATCTTCATGGTGGGGAATTTGGTTTTTAAATGTGTAAAACTAGCCCTAGTTGATAAGGTGTCCAGTATTTGTTACTTATAATCTTTGTTCTGATCTTAGGGTTGCACCCTTAAATTATTACTTTATTGACTTGTTAATGAAATTCCCATTTTTTTCTGCTTTTGTCTCCTTTCTGTCTCAGAATAACAAAGTGCGGCGGTTTGCCTTTGAGCTGAAGATGCAGGATAAGAGCACCTACCTGCTGGCTTCAGATAGCGAGGCTGAGATGGAGGATTGGATCAACACGCTCAACAAGATCCTACACAGCAGCTTTGAGATCGCCATGCAGGAGAAGAGGAACGGAGACATTCATGATGGTGTGTATGTATGTGTGTGTGTGTGTGTGTGTGTGTGTGTGTGTGTGTGTGTGTGTGTGTGTGTGTGTGTGTGTGTGCGTGTGTGGCGCCTAAAAGAACACAAACATGGAACAGAATATTATTTGGTGTTTTGTGTTCATTTTGTCCAAGTATTATCTAACTTCTTGTAATAACCAGAATATCTTTGCAGACTCAAATAAGTTTTTGTTTTGTTTTTCTTATGTGGCTGCAGTGGTCTTCAGTATGCAAATAATGTGAATATTTTGGTTTCCAAAGTTATCAGCAACATTTGAGAGTACTCTCCCTTCCAAAGATGTTTCGACCTCCAGCCTTGTATAATACTTACCAGTCTGCAACTGTTTTCTTATCCATATCCTGACTGGTCTTGATTTAATCACTTTCAAAGTGTTGGAACTCAAAATAATATTTAAATGTTTCCTTTTTATAAAAAAGACAAATTTAAGGCAACATTTAGGTTTGAGGAGGATTTTCAGAAGATGTCAAACCTGCCAGGTAGTCAGGTGATTACTTAATAATATTAATTATGATACATTTTATTTATAGACCCCTTTTCAAAACTCAAACACACTAAATAAAAACATTAAAATCAGTACTACTAAATGGATTTAAAGAAAAAAAAAACATTGAAGCTCACTTATGGAGCTTCCAGTTTTAGGTTGTTTTGGCACCCCTTTGTGCACAAAGGAGAAAAATATTTTGCCTTCTGTTTACAGTCAGAAGTCTCATTGAGTGTGAAAATTATATCAAAAAAGTCGAAACAGGGCTTTTTCATTCACTCTTAATGCTGTAAAATGACTGGTTTGATACCTACGTGGCATTGAAATGACCGCATTAAAAGTAAAAGTTACACTGTATCCATAGTTGTTTTTTTTTTTAATTTATATAAAAACATATCTGTAGATTTCTGTCCGGATAAAACTCCTCAGTGGAGCTTTGAGAAGAAATAACCATTAATATCTTTGGTTCAAACCTACAAAATTAGCATCATCTTTCAACATCAACAAAAGAATCACTTTTGAAGAAATTGATTTCTGGGAAAGAACACAGCTACTTTTCAGAGTTTTAGATCACTTAAAACTTTACAGCTTAATGTTATAACAGTGCATATAATAATCCTCAATTTTACAACCTTAAAATCATAATAATATTTGATTAGTTATTGAAGCTAAAAAGGTGATATTATTAAAAGCGTCTGAGATGAAAAATGTCCCCGTTTATTAAATCCAAAATAACAACCAACCGTCCAGTGAATCCACTCCGACTAAACGATTATTTACCCAAGGATACTGTACCTACCCTGAGGTTGTTTCTCTAAACCAGACACCATTCATTCATGCCAACCTCCACTCACTACTCATAGCTCACTTCCTCCTGTAGTAACGTAGTGTCGTCAGAGGCGATGTGATACCAGACCACCCAGACTTTTAATACTTAGCTCCTGTCTCACAGGAGGAGTAGCAGCGCAGGAAAGAAGCTGAATGCTCCTGCACAAAAACACTCCACTAATCTGCTTTAACTCCTCAGACTTTATTAATCACACTGCATGAGAGAAAAACAACTCTGTCTGAGCTTCCCTTAGAGCCTGCAGCACATCCATCTCACTCCTGAGACTTAAAATGACTGTTTGTAAAACTTTCACATGTCGGTAAGAGACCATGAAACTTAACAGCACAAAGGAGGGTTTTGTTAATGCTTTACAATTCTGTGGTTTTCTTTTGTCTTTCTGTCTAGATGATGATCTTGCAAAGTCAGACAGTTCCTCTGGGAGTATGGACAGTTTTCAGGTAGGTCCCACTTTCACATTTTGAATCCCCAATATTAAATCATTGTGCTTTATCTGCCTTTTGTCATGTGATTAACATAACAGTCTCAACTTTTCCTGTTTGTATAAAAAAGTAAGTATCATGCTTCTGAACGTGCATGTAACAACACTCAGCACAAGAAAATAAGTAGAGGAGACCAGTTTTAACCTGTTTTGACATAAGGACACCTGCATCAACAGTGTTAAGATGTTTCAGAAAAGAAAAGTGTTGTGAAATGATTCACTGTCTGATAAAGTAAAGGCTGCAAAAGCAATTTCAATTTTTTTCATTTCGTGCTGCATCCCTAAGTGGTATGCAATACTAAAACCACATGTGCATGGAAACTGCTGGAAACAGTTAGTGGAGAAAGCTTGACATGTAACAGTAAGCTGTGCTGGAATAAATGGCGGTACCACCTGCCTCTCAGCGCTCAGCCGGACAGTCCGCCAGGCTGTAAAATATGAAGCTTGTTTCCAGATGGGTGCAAATGACCGAAAAAAGTCAAATGATGGTGAAGGAAGATAATGCTTGAATTCTTTTGGATGAATTTGTTCAGGAAATGCTTTTTGTCTCCTCAGAGTGCGAGAGATATAGAGTCGAGGATGAGGAATGAAACTAGACTGAAGCTGTTCACTCTGGATCCGGACACACAGGTAATGAAATCTCATGTATTCCCTTGTGGAAATAAGATCCAACCTACACCCCTTAATCAAATGTAATACCTTCTATTGTTCTGTCTATAGAAACTGGACTTCTCAGGAATCGAGCCAGATGTGAAGCAGTTTGAGGAGAAGTTTGGCAAACGTGTTCTGGTGAACTGTAATGACCTCTCGTTTAATCTGCAAAGCTGTGTGGCCGAAAACGAGGAGGGACCCACGACAAACGTGAGGATCTTTTCCTGCTCACAATAGATCCAAAATAACAGAAATGTCATTATCCGGATTATGAAAAACGGATCAGGAGGTTTGTTTCAGAGGCCGGATGAACTTGCCTCATTATTTGAGCCGCTGAATGACTTCTGCTGCCTGGCAACCGAGCTCCAGGCTCAGTAATGGAGAAGAATCTGTATAATGGAGTCTGATGTCCTGCTGTCCCTGCAAACAGAAACTGTCAATTAAAGTGTCAACATGTCAAGACTGAGTATCCACAATATCAAACACTGAACTCTCTCTCTCACACACACACACACACACACACACACACACACACACACACACACACACACACACACACACACACATACAGGCAGGGACTGAAGTATGTTGAAGCAGCACCTCCCTCAGCTCAGAGAAGAAAATAACCTCTTCCTGATGTTGATTTTGAAAAATGAGAGCTAAATATTAAATTCACGGGTTATTCAATAATAAATGATCATTTTGTGTGTGAGACCTCCCAAAGTATTCCGTATTTTTATGGCATGGCTGGAAACTGGTGTTTATTTTTAGCTGTAGAAAAGTTTCAGGGAGTATGTTTGATGAATATAAGATTTCTTGATTGGAAACAAATACCAAACTATGCTGCCAAGGTGCAAAAATTAAATAAGTCACCAACTTCTTTTCTATGCTGCCCTGTCTATGTCATAAATAACAGTATCATCTTTTTTATGACATAGAGCTCTCATCCTCTTCTTTTCCAGGTTGAGCCATTTTACGTCACCCTGTCGCTCTTTGACATCCAAAACGGCAGAAAAATCTCCTCCGACTTCCACGTCGACTTAAACCACCCGTCTGTACGAGGTATGGTGACCAAAAACAGCAGCCAGTATATGAATGGAGGAGGAGACACCCACCCTGAGGGGCAACGGCTGGTTCATGGGGTGCCAGAGGCTAATATGCAATATCCAAAACTGGTAAGATCCTAAAAGACAGAAAAAATAGTATGAAAATAAATATTGTAAAAGCCCAAAGTCAGACTTTGGAGTGATGATGTTGGGATAAATTGGCATTTTAACTGGTGAATGCTGATATTTTGATGTAAGGCAAGTACAAAGTACATGTTCTCTATAGATAATCACCTCAATAACTCTTAGGGTCATGGAACTTTTATTAGTTGATGGTGAGAAAAAATTGCCTTTGTTCATCCTCTTGGGAACATGAATGCTTGTATTAGAGTTTTTGACAGTCCATACAATATTTTTAAAGTGTAGTTTGGTGAAACTTCAAATATTCAAATCACCCAGTTATTTATTTATTTAGTTGGTTAGTTAGTTAGTTAACAGCAAAGTAATTGTAGTAGTATTCATCCCAACAACTTCCCCAGAAATGACCAGAATTTTCTTCCATTTCCATCCTCCCCACAGGGAGTCTTCTCTGTAACCTGCCCTCATCCAGACATCTTCCTGGTGGCCCGAATTGAGAAGGTGCTGCAGGGAGGAATCAACCACTGTGCCGAGGCGTACATGAAGAGTTCAGACTCCACAAAGGTACTGACTCACTTAAGTTCCCCTGCACTCAGCAGATTCCTGAAGATTGTTTCACATCATATGCAGACAATCAAACTTATATTTAAGTGCTGACCAGTCACGCAGAGTCCCAGCAGAAGCATTGACTTTGGCTGTACAAATGTGGTCGAGCACCCTGCAGAGACCTGTGGTCAGTGGAAAAGTGATTCAGAAAACATGTCAGCCAACAGCACTGAAAAAACTCTCATCTTTATGCATGTTTGATGGGCATGTTGACAAAACTTGAACCATATTAAGGCTGACTGTTACAAAACTGCACAGCCTTAAACAAGATGTTTGGGTTTTTTTCCACCAGGTGGCACAAAAGGTCCTAAAAAACGCGAAGTGGACATGCAGCCGGTTAGGCCAATACAGGATGCCTTTTGCCTGGGCAGCAAGGTACTGTACCACTTAAAGTAACTGATACTATAACTTTTGAGTTCTGTCTTTACTTTGATTTGTTTTCTCTGAATATTTGGCAACACTTTAATTTACAAATTTTATCAGAATTAGGTAATAATTTACCAAACTTTAAAAAAGATTTTTTTTTTTATCATCCCCAAATTTAGTGACAGTTGGGTGAAAATGAGCATTTAACTTCTTTAAAATAATTTCTGAATAATTTCTAACTGTATGCAAACCAAAATTGTTTAGTTACTGTTTTGTTCAGTTTCTCTGAATTTTATTGAAATTCAGTAAGTGAAAATCAATGAATAATTTACAGCTATTTGTGGACCTAACTTAGTATTACTCAAAATGTAATCAACAAATCAGCAGCTATTTATCACCTGCTTTTCTGGAAACAGCAGAATACAAGTACACAGTGATGTTGTGATATTTCCCCATACATTTTGTGGTAAATTATGACGTAATCTAAAATGAATTGTTGATTAATTTTCCCCTACTTACCTTGAAATTCAGAGGACATTTCAAAGAAGTTGACAAAACAGTTTCTTACCTACTGTGATTTGCTCAAAATTAAATTTGGGCATTATTTCAAAGAAGTTACATGCTTGTTTTCACCCAATTATAATGAAATTAGGGGGAAAGTTCAAATATATAGAAAGAAAGTTTGTCTAATTACCTAATTCCTGTTAAATTTGTGAACCTAAAAGTAAAGTGTTTCTGAATATTTAATGTGCCAGCTCTTGTAAAATTTTGATAATATTGCATCTAAAAGATTTTTCTGGTCTCTTGTGTTTTTTTCTTTGACTCTTTTCTCTTTTTGCAGGCCTTTGTTCAGAGATGCTTCAGGGACGCTCGACAAAAGTGCTCGCTTCTCTGCTTTGTACCGACAGGACAGCAACAAGTTATCAAACGACGATATGCTCAAACTGCTGGCTGATTTCAGAAAGCAAGTATTGTTTGTATCCTCATCCTGAAATATAAACTCTCTGAGTAGTTTTGCAGATGTTCAGGGTACGGGAACCTGCTCCTATAGGACATACTTTGGAAAATTCTGCTCAGTTGAAAATGAGTTTGCTCACATCACGTACAACACGTATCCCATTCATCTCTTCTCACTTTGGGAGATGATAGTAAAAACTCAACAGGAGTTTATTTTCCTTTCCCCAGGCCAGAGAAGATGGCCAAGCTGCCTGTAATCCTCGGAAACCTCGACGTTACCATTGACAATGTAGCCCCAGACTTGACAAGTAAGATCTTTAAAGTGGCTCCATGCGGCTGAATGTGATCTGCTCAAACCAGATTGGTCGTGTGTGTGTGTGTGTGCCGGCTGTTTATTTGGTCTTCCTCCCTCCTGCTTCTGTTTGCAGATTGTGTTACCTCATCCTACATTCCTGTGAAGCAGTTTGATGTTAGTGAGAAGACCAACATCTTCTTTGAAGTGGAGGAGTTTGTGCCGTGCATCGCCAAATGTTCTCAGCCTTTCACCATCTACAACAATCACCTCTATGTCTACCCAAAGCACTTGAAGTACGATGGCCAAAAGTCTTTCGCAAAGGTATCAAAAATTTTCATTACACCAGGTTTCTTTCCAGCATAACTGGACACTTTTCCTTGCACTTCATTGCGTTTTGTTTGTTCTTTAGGCGAGAAATATAGCTGTCTGCATTGAGTTCAGAGACTCAGATGATGAAGAGGCTGTTTCACTGAAGGTAGAGTCAAATATGTCCAGGAAAGAGCTTCCAATTCCCGAACAGGAAACAAACTAACCTTTGCTTTTATCCTGCAGTGCATCTATGGTCGACCTGGAGGACCTTTGTTTACCAAAAATGCCTTTGCTGCAGTATTACACCACCAGCACAACCCTGAATTTTATGATGAGGTGAGACAAACACCAGCTATTTGGAGTTGAACAAACTGAGCGTCATTCAAATGTACAAATTAATCTGATACATGATTTGATATTATTCAGTTTAAGCTTGAGCTGCCAACTCAGCTCCATGAAAAACACCATCTGCTCTTCACCTTCTACCACGTCAGCTGTGAGAGCAACAGCAAAGCCAGCACCAAAAAGAGAGACCTGGTTGAGACTCAAGGTAAAACCCACTCCACTCTTCCGATTCACAATCTCCTCATTGCAAATGTCTCTATTTACTGATTATTTTCCCATCTGTCTCCTCTCTCAGTGGGTTTCGCCTGGCTTCCCCTGCTGAAAGACGGTCGGGTGATCATGAATGACACGCAGATACCTGTGGCTGCGAATCTGCCGGCTGGATACCTCAGCTGTCAGGAGGGTGCCAGCAAGGTAGAGAGTAATTGCTTATTAACCTTAAAATAGTTGAGGATCATTTCTGGAGCTTATGTGAGGGCATCTGTGCTTTTTGTGTTGCAGCATTCAGTTCCTGAAATCAAATGGGTGGATGGAGGGAAACCTTTATTTAAGGTGTCCACTCACCTCGTGTCCACTGTCTACACTCAGGTTAGTTTATGTTACTCTACAAATATTCTGAGCAAGAGGACAAATAACTTTCTGTACTTAACTGATTCGTTCTTCTTTGTGTCTGTCATAGGATCAACATTTGCACAATTTCTTTCATCACTGTCAGAGCATCGCGTCTGCACCCCAGACCCCAGGAGGAGAATTGGTCAAATACCTAAAGGTAGTTTTAGCTGTTCAGTTGAGCTCTATCTCAGGAAATTGGATAGAGAAGTTAAATATAAGCTCTTTTTTGGGTTTTCTTGGTTTTTGGATAAGGTGACCAAATGTTCTCCTTTGCTTGGACATGTCCTTCTTTTTAGCTGTAAAATTATGTCCAAGCGTATTTTATAAAATTCCCTAAAATGTCCAGGTTTTCCCAGCTTCTGTTGTTGAGCATTGATGTTTAGAATTAAGAGCTGCACTGGGATTTTCTGATGCACCAACCTGTCAAAATGTTGAGCTTGTGCAAGGCATGGCCCATATATTAAGTCAACATTTGAGATGAAAAGTCCGAATTGTAAGATATCAAGTCAACATTTTAAGATAAAAAGTCATTGATGAGGAAAAGAGTGAAAATTTTGAGATAAAAAGACAAAATTCTGAGACGAAAAGTCAAAATTTGAGAAGAAAGGTCTGATAATCAAGTCAAATTTCAAGATAACAAGTACAATCTTTGGGTATTTTTTTGCAGTATCTCCATGAGGCTTGGTAGGGGTCTTCTTTCTGGGGTTGTAGAATATGGTCCCCTTCTTTTGGAGTCAGCCTCAAGTGGATACATGAGAACTGCATTTTTTTCTGAATGAGCTTTTTTTCAGCATTCCAGGCCCCAGCTTAGTTCAAAATTCAATTAATAAAGTCTATTTGGAGTCTGAATTTTAATACTGGTGTACTCTGCATAAATGGACATGTATAAATCTAAGATTGAGAATTACATTGAAGCAGGAGGAAATTAAATCCCTTTAACTTTTTTCTATTAACTTGCAAGCTATTCGCCACATATTCGGGTAGAAAATCCCACTTTACTTGAATAACATGAAGCTTTATGTTCTTCTTTACTCTGCCCTTTGCACACAGAAGCCCATAAGCGAAATGTGCAAGCTGATAGCAGATTCGCTAACAGCTTATGTCCTTTTTCCCTTTTCCTTTACTGGCAGCCCGGTGATTACTTTCCCATCATTTACATTTTTATTCCACTCCATGGGAGCCTGGCTTCTCCTCCCTAGCTGTTCGTTGGCATGCAGAGTGATACATCTCTGGGGCTCTAATGTAAACACAGCGGTGAACACGAACAATAGCTTGAGGGTCAAACAGCAGGTCAGCTGTGGCAGGCTGGCCACCCGCCAAATGACTTGGCAAAGCTGGAGCTAGTTTCCTGTGCATGGACAATGATGCACGAGAACCTGCAATTATGCGTGTTCCAGTCAGTTGAAGCAGAAGGTGTGGCTGATTAGAGCGATGCTGCTCCCTCACACCTCCTGTTGTTTTCACTTCACACTTCGTAATTCATTATCCTGCTGCGAGGAAGATGAGCTTACCTTTTTTATTCTCCCCTCAGAGTCTGCATGCCATGGAGAGTCATGTGATGATCAAGTTCCTGCCCACCACCCTGAATCAGCTGTTTCGGGTGCTCACCGGGGCCACCCAGGAGGATGTGGCAGTCAACGTGACCAGGCAGGTTGCCCAGTGGTGATCTTTGACTTTACAATGCCAACAATTCTAATCAATTCATACGACTTCTGATGAAGAAATTAGCTCATAAATGGGATTCAGCGCACGAGAAATCCTGGGAATAAGACCTTGTGTCTGAGAATTTAATGAATACACTGCTGAAAGAGGATGTGTGTGTTTTAAAGTGTTACTAAATAAGGCCTCCAGCTGCTTTGTCTCCTTCATAATCCTTCATGCATTCCTCTGTATCCTTCCCTTATAGAGTCATGATTCACATCGTAGCCCAGTGCCATGAGGAGGGGCTGGAGCACTACCTGAGATCATATGTGAAGGTAAATTTCACATCTCACCATTATTTTTTTCTGGGGGGCACTGCATTGTGTATTCCACAGTATGTGTTGTTATAATTCCCATATTGCGTCGTGCAAGGGTCCATTTTGTTTTTGACATTCTGTATCCAGCTTTATTTGATCGATGCAGTGGTTATAGTCTATAGCTAAAAGTTTCTTACATATCTTTCTAAATGTTTCTGTCTCAGTACGTTTTCAAGTCTGAGCCGTACACATCATCCAGCAGCCGATCCGTGCATGAGGAGCTGGCTAAAGCCATGACTGCGATCCTGAAGCCTTCCACTGACTTTCTCACAAGTAACAAACTCCTCAAGGTAACATATCTGTGCACTTTCACAGGATTACAGAGTGTGGGATTATAATTGACGAGAATTTACTCTTCATTGTTCTCTAATTGTTGTTTTTCTGCCCCTTTGCAGTACTCGTGGTATTTCTTTGAAGCCTTAGTCAAGTCCATGGCTCAGCACTTGATTGAAAGCTGTAAAGTGAAGGTTAGTCTGCCTCTGCATGTGTGTTTGACTCAGCAGAGTCTGTGTTATAAAAGCTGAGCTCCCTTACAACATGCAGGGTCTTGTGGACAGCCACAGCACCACAGTCAGAGTATTATGTATCCACTGGTTGCCCCATGCTGCCATGCAGCTTAATTAGATGCATTTGTTCATACCCCATAAGAGACCACATCCCTGTGTTTAACCTCCACTGGTGCAGTGTGGAGGCAAGTAAATCCGCAGGAGGAGGTCACAGCCGTGAAACTAAGAGACTTCAGTTCAAGGCCAAAGAGTTTAGGATGCTGTGGCATTTATTTTTTATTTTTTTTACAGAGAATCACGGTTGAAGTGTTAAAAATTCTATGAACCAACTGTCCTTTGCTCCCCAGCTGTCCAGGAATCAGCGCTTCTCAGCGTCCTTCCATCACTCTGTGGAGACTCTGGTCAACATGATGATGCCTCACATCACTCAGAAATACAAAGACAACCTGGATGCTGCCAGAAACGCCAACCACAGCTTGGCCGTCTTTATCAAGGTTGGTAGCCAAAGTCGCTGTAACTCACAAGTTTCCAAGATGTTGAATCGAACTAAAGATGAAATTCTTCTTGCAGCGCTGCTTCAACCTGATGGACAGGGGCTTTGTCTTCAAGCAAATCAACAACTACATTAACTGCTTCATGCCTGGAGACCCAAAGGTATCCTCAGAAACAAATTCACAAATTAGTAAGAAATGTTATCGCCCTCTACAACTTCCTCTCTCTTGTCTGTTTTTGCAGACACTGTTTGAGTTCAGGTTTGAGTTCATGCGTGTCGTGTGCAACCATGAGCACTACGTCCCTTTAAACCTGCCCATGCCATTTGGGAAGGGGAGGATACTCAGATTTCAAGGTCAGTCATTGAAGGTAGAATCAAAGCATAATTAGAAAAGGCTTATTCTTCCAGCAGCTTTGATTTTACAAACTGTTTTTTATCATGTCCTTTAATTAGCTTTATTGTCTCCAAATGATACGATGGAGGCAAACGATGCTCAAGTAGGTAGGTGACAGGGTGTGCTGCTTGCATGTTGTCTCCCAAAATGTGCATAACTCGATCTACTCAGTGTTGACGGATTATTCTGAAGCTCAGGCTGGCTTTTGGTGCAGCTGGTGGTGATTGTGTGGGCGATCATTTTTCTGTGTGATGAAGTCGTCTGGAGTTATGGGGCTAAGTCAGGCGCCCCATGTGCTAAAGACTCTAATCCAGACCGCCCACTCGAGGGCCTCAAAACATGGGACGTATGACTTAACGATGAGCATCCCTTTAAGCTTTAACAATCTTTAAAAAACACAAGTGGACATCAGTCTGTTTGATTTGATTACAGTTATTTGTGAGAATCTTGCGATTATGATCTGGAGTTTTTTTAATCTCTTTGATGATGTTAGAAACTGTCTGTGAACAAATATTCAATCATAAACTTAGATCCTGTTTAATGTAGAGCAGCAGCCAAATCATACAACTTGAATCTGTTTGACAAGAAATCCAGAATTTTTAGTAAATCTGTCCTTCTTCATTTAGCTGGATGAATCAACAGTCTATTCTATCTCAGCCTTTCCTGTGGGTTTTTGTTGTTATTGATATATATATTTATGCCTGATTACTAGCAAGTAATAATTTACTTTGGTCAATTTTTTGTGTACCGTGACTCCATCTTTTCGTCCACTCAGACCTCCAGCTGGATTACGCTCTGACAGATGACTTTTGCAAAAACCACTTCCTGGTGGGGCTGCTGCTCAGGGAGGTCAGTGCAGCTCTGCAGGAGACCAGGGAGGTTCGTCAGATATCCATCCAAGTGCTGAAGAGCCTGATGATAAAGCACACGTTCGATGACCGCTACACCTCCAAAGTGAGTCTCTCTCTTGCGTTTTCTCTGCACTTTCTCACCTGATGATGTGTGATCTGATGCGAGAGAGACCTGCTTTGTTTCACAGAGCCAGCAGGCCAGGCTGGCCACGCTGTACTTGCCCTTGTTTGGTCTGCTTCAAGAGAACGTCAACAGGCTGAATGTGAAGGAAGTCACCCCGTTTCCCATCAACCACTCTAACAATGTAAGGGAGCCACCTAGTGGTGTCTTTTGAATATTGCCCATCAGTAACATGTGCATACTTTTTTCTTTCCATAAACCTGCAAATAATTCATGGAGATAAATTAAGACTAACTGGGGATGCAGTATCACTTTTGCAGATTAAGAAGACAATAGAACAACAATGTGCCCCAGTAAAATCTCAGAAAGTGTTAACACACACATTCAATGCTTGACTGTGGGCAGGAAATTCAGTTATTTTAATTGAGCATGTTATAATGGACGCTTAACAAACAATGAGAAAACCTAACAGGTATGTGAAGGTTAAAAGATTTTCAAAGTTGGAAAGTTTTCATGAGAATTTTCAGAAATTGGGAAAATGGTAATTTATAGTAACTACACTTACCTGGTCATATACATATATAAATATCAGGGATCTCACACATCCTGGGAAACCTGGAAAATGATCATCCAATTTCTCAGTTATGGGAAAAACTGATGGAAAATGAGAAAAACGATCAAATGTCCTGTAAACGGTTAAATTATCCTGGAATATCTACATATAAAAGGAGTTTGAATTTGGAGTGGTATTTTTTGTGTAACATAAAACAGTCATACTAAGCTACTTAAAAGTTAAAATCTGAAAATTTCCTCCAATATAAACTTATTTATGCTTTTGTAGTGGATCTCTTTTACACTTTTTCAGTCTGACTAGAACATATATATTGAAACTTCTGCTCTGATTTTCCTCAGAACGGAAGAGAAGATCACCTCTTCACCAATACTTTAATGACACCTCCCAGATCAAGCACTTTCCT
Source organism: Thalassoma bifasciatum (assembly GCA_008086565.1). Lineage (NCBI taxonomy): Eukaryota > Metazoa > Chordata > Actinopteri > Labriformes > Labridae > Thalassoma > Thalassoma bifasciatum. Next base: position 423,859 of record RPOG01000300.1, on the reverse strand, counting down.
GGACACCAGCTTGCACAAAGATGTGTTTGGAGCCATCTCAGGCACCTGTGAGTATTAAGAAGAAGCTGAGAATCCACTTTTATAGTCTGTTAAGTCATTTATTTTAGATTAAAATGTCCTTTTTCGTTTCCTTTTTGTTCTACAGCCTCACCTCACACATCGTCAACCCCTAACATTAACACCGTGCGCCATGCAGACTCTCGTGGATCTCTCATCAGCACTGATTCAGCTAACAGCCTGCTGGAGAGGAACAACGACAAGGTCAACTCGCTGGATAAGGTACTTCCCAGGAGATACCTGTGCAGTAATTTCAGTTTAACTAAAAGTCTCTCTTTGCTGACTCATATCATTAACATCCTCACCGTACCTGTAGTGTTGGCTGCAGCACACGGAGAAGTTTGTGCGGAGACACTCTGTTAATGTCTCACGCTTCTCTATCGGGTCTGAGGAAAACATGCGAACCAAACGTGTCACCGTGGACTTCTCCCTGCTCTCTGTCCCCTGGGTGTCAGAGAGCACCCTGCAGCCCAGCATTTCACTTCAAGTAAAACTTTCCTCCACACAGTCCTCCTCCTCTTACAGGAGTGTCCCACCTGGGGGTGTTGGTGTGTGCGTGTGCTGCGTCCTTTCTTTACCAGATGATTCTCAGGCTGGGCTTGTTGGGTGCCTCTTAAGTGTGCTGTGTCATTTTTTTTTTGTGTTGATAAACAGCCAAAAGGTTTCACTCCGTTTCCTCTTCAAGCTGTTTTCATTCATGACGTTTGACAGCTTTTACTGCAGTGTGCGTAAAGGCTAAAAGGGGGAATGATGACTAAAAACTGGCAGCCACCTTTTCAAGAAAACTAACTTTATATTTGGAGTGCCCACCCTTAAAAAAAACAGTTACAAACCCAAAGCCATTGCCTCATGCTTTCCACTAAGTCATCCTCGGCCAGCCTCGTGGTCTAGACTAGCTGCTGGCACAGGAACGTGCTGTGGTTGCTTTCTCTCTGCTCTTTCCTCAGCTGGGAGAAATGGTGAGCGTTTTCCAGGAGCAGTTTTTCCACAGTACATAAAGCCTGGCAGTGTCTGGGTGGATGGACATCAGTACTACAGTGTGGTTTAAAGATTGTGATTGTCTCATCGATCACAGCTGCTTTAAAATAACCTTTGAAAAGAGTTTTTTTTACCTTTTCCACAAGATTTCCCCAAAGTAGACTGAAACTTGGCTTTTAAACATTACTTTTACTTCTTAACTTTTAAAGTCATGGCAGAAAAAGATGTCTTTATTTGTTTTTGTGACTCCTGATTTTATTTCTATCCCTCAGAACCAGCCTGCTTCAGCACTGGGCAGCACACTCCTGCGCTGTGATAAACTGGACCAGGCAGAGATCAAGAGCCTCCTCATGTGCTTCTTACATGTGCTCAAAAGCATGTCTGAGGGTAAATCTCAATCTGTAGCTTCATGTTGTTTTGCTTCGTTCCAATCCACTTTTTTGGTATGGCATATTTTATAAACTGAACATTTCCAAAGTGCTGCAAAAATCATCAATTCGAAAAACAATCCCATGGTGTATGAATTTGGATAAGGTTGAAGATATAGTTGAGGCTCAAACGAAGTGTTGTGTAGGGTGAGAGAGGCAGAGAGTGGGAAAAAAGTCTCACCTTAAAAAACAAATCAGAATATTTTGATAATTTTTCTGTAAGATCTTCAATATGACATTTATAACTAAGTAATACATCGATGCGAATCCCCAGAAATTGTATTGAACTAGCTGTGATCATATCTATATTATTTAGGGGACATATTTGCTTCATGTCAGCTTTTTTATGGGTACAGAGGACGATGTTCTTTCTTTTGTTGATATTTAAAGGAGGTTGTAACACTTGATCCATTTCCACAAGTTCATCATTTACGATATAAAAGGAAGTGGCCCTAAACTTGAACCCTGTGGAACCCCACGATTGATGGGTTTGTAAAATGATTCCTGGTTATGTACACAAACATAATGGTATCCCCCAAAAAGAAAACAAATGAACCAATCTAGTGTTGGGCCTCTGATCCCACAGTGTTGCGGTTTGTTGATCAGGAGGTCAAACTTCATGGTGTTGAAAGCTTTGGATGGGTCCAGAGAAATGCCAATACCAAAGTCACCTTTCCCAATCGCATCATTGTCAGTTCTGTATTAACATCTGTAATCACATAAATCGAAATATCAATCTGTTTCTTTCAGATGCTCTGTTTACATACTGGAACAAGTCCTCGTCTGCTGAGTTGATGGACTTCTTCACTCTTGTGGAGTAAGAAATCTTTGCTTGCTTTGAGGACCCTGACATTAGAAGTAAATATGGTAATTTGTTGAGGCTGACTGTGACCGGTTTGTTTCTCCTCTCAGAGTGTGTCTCCATCAGTTCAGATACATGGGGAAGAGATACATTGCAAGGTAATGTTGTCATGTGGAAGCTGTTGAAAACTTTTCATCTTGGGTCATAAAGGTTCAGTTTGTGATAAAAGACATCAGAATTTCAGTTTAGTTGTTCCTGACTTCTCCTTCTGACAAAACCTGCAGCCAGATCAACACGTAACTTAGCAACAGAAGATGAACATTTTATCTTTCTGTAAGCTAACATAAGTTGTTTACTGAAACTCCTGGCTCCTCAGCCAGTTTGTCCCACTAAATGTTGGAAAAAATGATAAATCATCACTTTAATTTTACTCTGTGTGAGCGAGGTATGTTACTCTTTAGGGGGGAAATCATTGGACTGTTAAATCTATTAAACGACCATTAAAGCATCTAAAACTGTGATAACAAACATTCTCCTTTCTTCACGATGGAAGCTGATCTGGCCTCGACTTTCAGAGAGCTTTGAGTGTAATTCATTTTAACCTCCCACCCTGTTTCTATCTTTATTCACTAAAATGCTGGCAAGTTTAACATAATGAAATAAAACCCGGCTCCTGCCCTATCCTGCTTGGGTAAGATCTCAATGTGGAACTGATTCTTAAACTAAACTGCATGATATTTACTCACCATTTGAAGGATGCTGCTGTTGTTGTTGTTGTTACTCATCTTCAGACTGAATTCATCGCCTGTCTCTTTCATTCTTATATGCATGGCATTTGCATTTAATCATGCTTTATGCTGCCTCTGCTGCTTTGATATCTATCTATTTGAACCGCATGCCAACTAATTTATATGGCACAACAAATAACTTTTGCTAACTACAAAAGGATTCACAGTGGGTCTTTTAAGTGAAAGCCACCCAGAGTTTTCAAATCATGTTTTCCAGTTGTAGTTTGAATACATTTTTGAAAACATGCAAATCATTTGTTGCCCCCTACAAAATTTAAAGGGTTATTTACATTAAAATAAATACAAAACACAATTCATAACCCGCCTCGCTAACCGAGGCATCCATTTGTCTAACATGGTCCCGTTTCCTCATCAGGAACCAGGATGGGGCAGGACCTGTAGCACATGAGCGGAAGTCTCAGACTCTGCCTGTGTCCCGTAACAGAGCGGGAATGATGCATGCCCGCTTACAGCAGCTCAGCAGCCTGGATAACTCTTACACTTTTAACCACAGTAAGTGCTCCATGCTGCACTTTTCATCCTCTACCAGAGGACCCATCCCATTCTCCGCCTCATCCTGTGATCATATTAAAACTTCACATCATCATCTTCATCAACATCACACTCTTTCTTAGCTTCTGTGTAAACTTTGCCAGCCTCTGAAGACATGAGGGAAAACATTAATGCTTTACAACCCTCATTCCAATGAAGTTGGGACGTTGTTTAAAATATAAATAAACACAGAATACAATGGTTTGCAAATCCTCTTCAACCTATATGCACTACAAAGACATGATATTTGGTGTTCAAACCTGGCCCCATCCTTGCGTGGACCGAACCTTTCCTGGATGCTCCTCTTAAATGCAATCATAACACTCACCTGTTTCCAATGAACCTGTTCACCTGTGGAATGTTCATAACATGTTACAGGCATCAAATTTAAATGCAAAAAAATAAGTTCATCAGTCTGATTGATAAATGTCTTTTTTTGTAGTATATTAAATTGAATACAAGTTAAACAGGATTTGCAAATCAGCGTATTCTGTTTTTATTTCCTTTTTACACAACGACTCAACTTCTTTGGAATTGGGGTTCTACATCTGAACAAATGCAGATGTGTGCAGCTTTGTTTTGGTTTTATCCAAAGGGCTACAGCTATGTGCTTAGTCTGTTACATGGCATCGTTTAATTCAGTTTCTTTGTGTTTTCAGTGTAAGAAAGATTTCAAGTATTCTTGGAATATCTGTAGACCATGGTAAGAATGTATCAGGTTGGCAGGCAGTTTCACTCGCTCTGTTCATTTGGTTGAGTTATGAGCATGCCTTTAACTGAACATTCAAAGTCCTCACATCCATCTGGCTACCTCATGTGCTATTACAGTTTCATTTCATTCTCTGAAAGAAATATAAAGCAAGCCATCAAAATGAGGAAGTTTCATTCCAAAATAAGACTCATTTCAGAAAGAGGCTGAATTAAAAACTTTATACACACAAATTCAAACACTTGACTTCAATGCTGTGTTTTTTTTACCATTAATTTAGCAAAATGCATTGATTTCATTAAAGAAAAGAATTTTCTCCCTGTTTGGAATGAAACTTAACAGCTTTGCTTCTAACAAGATTTCATCCTGGTGATATGATGTGAAACATGATGCAGCTTCTGTGCAGAGTATGATCCTCAGTTGTTCTATTTTGGGTTGAACCACTACAGCTCTCTTTTTTCTCGGTTTTAGCCTACAGTCACTCAGATGCAGACGTGTTGAATCAGTCATTGCTGGAGGCAAACATTGCTACTGAAGTGTGCCTGACCGTCCTGGACACGCTGAGTATCTTCATCATGGGATTCAAGGTACCGCAGAAAACACTCCCACCTCTTTAACAACCATGAATTGTTTTCTTATTCATAGTCAGTATTTAAGATGATGCTCTGTTTCTCCACAGACCCAGCTCTGCTCAGACCACGGCCACAGCCCACTCATGAAGAAGGTTTTTGATGTCCACCTATGTTTCCTGAGGATCAATCAGTCAGAAACAGCCCTCAAGCAGGTTTTCACTTCTCTACGCACCTTCATCTACAAGGTAAGAATGATGTCCAAGATGTGCTTGTTATGATCTCATGTGCTTTAAAACTCTAATGACCCAATCTATTTTTTCCTCATTCAGTTTCCCTGCACGTTTTTCGAGGGCCGCGCTGACATGTGTGCTGCTTTCTGCTACGAGATCTTGAAATGCTGTAACTCCAAACTGAGCTCCATCCGCAGTGATGCTGCACATCTGCTCTATTTCCTCATGAAGAGCAACTTTGACTACACGGGTCGCAAGTCTTTTGTTCGGACGCACTTACAGGTTAGATAAATTGAACTGCTCTCCAAAACTGTCCTGATAACGTTTAAATGCTGAGTTTTTGAGAGGCATAGTTATCAGCTCCAAAGTAATCTTCGTTCTTGTCTCTTAAGGTGGTGATTGCTGTCAGTCAGTTGATAGCTGATGTTATCGGTATAGGAAGTACCCGCTTCCAGCAGTCTCTGTCAATTATCAACAACTGTGCCAACAGTGACAAAACTATCAAGGTTAGAAATGTGTTTTTGTGCATCAATATCATCTGGTTCTCTAATTCTAAGCCTAAACCAGCAATGACAGTACTGTTTGATTTCTGCATCCTCTTTTAAAGAACACAGCTTTCCCGTCAGACGTGAAGGACCTGACCAAGCGGATCAGAACAGTTCTGATGGCCACAGCTCAGATGAAAGAGCACGAGAGAGACCCGGAGATGCTTGTGGACCTGCAGTACAGTCTGGCTAAGTCTTACGCCAGCACACCTGAGCTGCGCAAGACGTGGCTGGACAGTATGGCCCGAATTCACGTGAAGAATGGGGATCTGTCAGAGGTGAAGAGATTGTACTTTCACTCCAGGCCTCTGTGCAGAAGTGTGTCTTTTCAGTTTTACAAACGGAGCACTGGATGTTGTCATTAAACCCCCTTAAAACAAAATAAATTCTCATCTCTTTTTCACAGGCGGCCATGTGCTACGTCCATGTTGCTGCACTTGTGGCTGAATACCTGCGCAGAAAAGGTACTTTTCATTTGCATCCCACACAGCAGCTATCACTGAAAAAAATTGGACATATATTCATGCTTTTTGGCTCTTTTTTTCATATTTGTCAAATTTGTGGTGACAGAGTCTGGGCTGATTGTTAAAAATAATTCCTCTTCTCATTCTGTACAGGTATGATCAAGCAGGGCTGCTCAGCATTCAGGGTGGTGACTCCAAATATTGATGAAGAAGCTGCCATGATGGAGGACGTCGGCATGCAAGACGTGCATTTCAATGAAGTATGCAAACACAAATATAAGAGATTTTTTTCTGACACTAATCAATATCAGCTGGGACAGATAATTAGATAATGAGACTATGACCTTCTCTTGTTCTCTCAGGATGTTCTTATGGAGCTTTTGGAGGAGTGTGCGGATGGTTTGTGGAAAGCAGAGCGTTATGAGCTCATCTCTGACGTCTACAAGCTCATAATTCCTGTTTATGAGAAGCGCAGGGACTTTGAGGTACACGACTTGTTCATTCGCTATTTTTGTTTCTCCACACCAATCACGGCTAATTCAATATCTTGTTTTGAGATGAGCTGGTCTAAAATCTATGATCATTTTGTATCTTTTTGCACAGAAATTGGCCCACCTGTACGACACGCTGCATCGTGCGTACAGCAAAGTGACAGAAGTCATGCACTCAGGAAAGAGGCTGCTGGGTACATACTTCAGAGTGGCTTTCTTTGGCCAGGTGTGTTTAACTTCATCAATGTGTTATCTTTTTTTTCCATTCCCCTGCTGTTCATTTTGTTCCTCCACTGTCTAACTGAAAAGCATAGTTCAAAATATAGAAGTGCAGAGTGATTCACAAGTGATTCTCAGGAAAGCTGCTTCAGTCGTGTTTATTTTTAAAGCATGACCACATGCTGTGGTATTTTATGATCCACTCTAACACCCTTCTCTGCTTTTTATCCTCTTTGAAGGCAGCGGTAAGTTTCACAATAGCCCTTGCTAGTCTCTCTGAGCAGCCTTTGTGTGGTGGTGTGGGTGCTGCTGTAATCCATTGCATTTGTCAATCATGGTTTGCTGCTTAAAATTACAGTAACCACTACTGCTCCCTGTCTCTGGACCTGTGCTGCATGGCGCTCTTCTATTCATTCCAGTGGTTATGCTTTGGAGTGAGAAATCTAAGTTTGAGTACTGACGCTTAGTTTTGTCATATCCTGCTCAGTGTGATGGGCGTGGCTTCCTCTGTGTATTTTGACTGGGATCCACTTAACCCTGTCCTTTTTGAAATGATGGTTTCACGGGTGATGAGTTGGTTGTTGATTTTATTTTTTAGTATTTAGATGGTTGTTGTGGAATAACACTGTTTTTTGCTGTCCATACCCCTGTAGCAGTACCAGTTTACTGACTCTGAGGCTGAGGTAAATCCAACATAGCAGTGTTAGGTTGTTTTGTGCTCCTCTGCTGCTCATGCAGTGATGTGAATTTCTTACCTTGTAGCTCTCTAACTCTCCCTTTGACCTCAGCTCAGTGTTGTCAGTGTTACTAATCGTACTAGAAAGCACCTAAAAGGCTAATAGCAGATTTCATATTTTATCAGGTGAAAGTATAGCTTCACTCATCTGTAGATGGGGTTGTTTTGTTTTTAGATGACCATGAGGCAAGAGAAAACAAAAGATAAGAGGAGGAAGTTTTCCTTTCATTTTGCACAATGGAAAAATAAAACTCTAAAGGTTTGAAAAAAACTCCAAATTTCAAGAAATTTTGAATTTTGAAGTTTGAAAGAAAATGTTCATGAATCAAGAGAGGAAGTGTTGAGATTTAATTTTGAGAATAAAGTCAATGGCATGATTTTCAAAGTTTATTTTGAGGAATTTTCAACTTTACCTTGTCAAATTGGCACTTTATTATTTTACTATTAGTATTTCATTCTCAACTCTATTCCATTAATATTACAGCTCTAATCTTGAATGTGTTCCTGAGATCTCTTTTCCCCCTCTCATATTGTGACACTAATCCTCCATCATAGTCTTGTTTAATCAACCTGTCATTAGCAAAATCGTGCGGTGCATTATTTTTTGCAGTGGTTTTTTCTGTACACGTGCTTTGACATAGGAAATTTGTTTGTGTGGAGTTAGCCAAACCTCCAAGAGTATTTGAACTTACTTATTAATAATGTGTTTGAGTGACCTTGACTTACTTGTGCGTCGTTTGATGTGCCAATGTTTGCTTCTTTACATCTGAACTTACATATTTTTTTCACTCTGGCTTAACTCACTCTTGTTTTGAATGTGTAGGGCTTCTTTGAAGATGAAGACGGTAAGGAGTACATCTACAAAGAGCCTAAATTCACCCCTCTGTCAGAGATATCACAAAGACTCCTCAAGCTGTACTCGGACAAGTTTGGGCAGGAAAATGTGAAGATGATCCAGGACTCTGGAAGGGTGAGAAAACATTCAGATTTAGATACAGAAAACTTTATTTGTCCCGCACAGGAAATTCACTTGACAACTTCCAGTTAATTCATTTTACATACAACTCTAGGGTGACCATATTCTAAAAAAAGACTAGGCCTCATGGAGATTAAAGCCATTACAATTATTTGAAACGTTCCTTTTCTGTTTGGAGTAAAATTTCCTATGATACAAACATAATGGATGGAAGCCAACTCCACTAGTAAAGTATATAAAAAGGAAAAACTGGCCTTGTTGAATTTTTTTTTCTTCATATTAAGCTAAAATTTTGAGATAAAAGTCTGATTGATAAGATAGGAAGTCAAAATTTTGACTCATTACAATTTTTTAACTCGATTATCTCACAATTTTGACCTAAATCTCAAAACAGACTTTTTTCCTCACCATTTGACTTTATCATCTCAAGATTTTGTCTTTAATAACTCATAATTTGACCTTACATCCCAAAATTTGACCTAATATGAAAAAAAACTTAACAAAGCCAAGGTTTTGGTTTAATTTTTTTTTAAGTGACGCAAATAGGCTTCTATTATAATGCCTCAACACATCCTTAATTAAGAAGGAAGATATGTATATTACTCTTGTGCAAAAATATAAGCATTATATCAGCATTTTCTGTCTGAGAGCACAGTGCAGGCAGTCAGACTATGTTTTCCTCCATGCTCAACATCTTGACAGGTAGGTGCATCAGAATTATAATGCATTTTTATGTAAATAAATATCACTGGTCTGTAGAAGAAGCTGAGAAAAACCAGAAAATTTCAGGAATTTCATAAAGTCCCTCCCAGACGTGATTTTATGACCAAGAAGGGGGAATTTTGGTCACCCTATACATCTCTATCACTCAACTCTCAATTGTTGATAAATCAGGTTAACGCATGTTAACAGCAGTAATACATTGTACATGTGCTAATTAAGATAAGGATTCAAGCAAGGAAAAGAATGAATAAACAGTCAAATATTTAAAAAATGAATATATTTGAAAAAGTGACACTTAATCATCAAAACTGGAATCCATCAGCCTGATAACTGGAGGGATAATAGACTTTGAGTATTGATAAAAAAATTATTCATGAGAAAACTTTTCCACTGTGTTTGTGATTTTTGCAGATTAACCCCAAAGACCTGGACTCAAAGTATGCATACATCCAGGTAACACATGTGACCCCCTACCTGGAGGAGAAGGAGCAGGTGGATAGGAAGACGGATTTTGAAAAGAGTCACAACATCCGCCGCTTCGTGTTTGAGATGCCTTTCACCATATCAGGGAAAAAGCAGGGCGGGGTGGAGGAGCAGTGCAAACGCAGGACGATACTAACCAGTGAGTTACTGTTCATACTGTGGGCTGGGACAGAAAATGAGATCAACTTTTAAAAATACTTTGGGTATTCAGACATGTAGACCTCAAACAGTTGATTGTGGCTCATATCAAGACTAAAAAGGCAAAAAATAAGACTAACACTTAGACTTCAGTTTTTACAGTGTTGTTGTCATAACTACATAGACATTAAATTGGATCTGTAATTTAACATAAGTAAGGAAATGTCCTTGGCTGTTTTTCAAAGTGAAACCTTTTCACTTGGGTTCCCATGCTTTTGTTTCAGAAGCTTTTTCAATCCTGCCACCAAGTACTTGATACTTCCATCCCTTGATGTATGTTTACTGACACATTTGAGGTCTTTCACACAGACTGTGTGAAGGACTTTCACATGTGTTTCCCTGTTTAAGGCTTCACATTACTCAGCAAAAGTCCCGTGTCTGAATCAAAGATCTTGATTAGATTCTGACCGCTCAGCTGTTTTGTCAAGGATCTCTCCTAAACCTAATCAGAGCTTTATTGCTTTATAGCACAAAGAATCCAAAAGTTCAACCCTGTCTCCTTATCTTTATTATCTGAGATCCTATGTGTCCCCTCACATGAGAGCGGCTCCTGAGCTGTAAAACTCATGCATGAGGATTCGCACGAGTCATTCTTGCTGTTGTGTTTCCATCCCCCCAGCAACACACTGTTTCCCCTACGTGAAGAAACGTATTGCTGTAATGTATCAACACCACACTGACCTGAGCCCCATCGAAGTGGCCATCGATGAGATGAGCAAGAAGGTGGCGGAGATCAAACATCTCTGCTCATCCAGTGAGGTGGACATGATCAGACTTCAGCTCAAACTTCAGGGCAGCATCAGTGTCCAGGTGCTGGCTTTGAAGTCTAACAAACAAACATTCATTATACCTAATAAATGATGAAGAGGTCTAACAAGGCTGCTGTATCCTTCTTCAGGTAAATGCAGGACCTCTCGCGTATGCCCGAGCTTTTCTGGATGATTCGAGTGCCAAGAAATATCCTGACAACAAAGTGAAACAGCTGAAAGAGGTCTTCAGGTGAAATCCGATTTTCTAAATCTCGATCTGACTTTAATTATTTGGTGTAATCCTCCTTTAAAACTGTGTTTTTTTTTGTTTCTGTGCAGGCATTTTGTGGAGGCATGTGGCCACGGCTTAGGCATCAATGAGCGTCTGATCAAAGAGGACCAGCAGGAGTATCACGATGAGATGAAAGCAAACTACAGAGATCTGGCTAGAGAGCTGTCCATTATTATGCACGAGCAGGTAAGCACCGTTTCTACGCAACCGGTCTAAATCCTGACACTGGTAATCTTCTTCTAACATCATATCGTTGAAAACATTGTCTCTGATAACACTATCCTCTGTTTTTCTCTTGTGCTGACATTAGCAGATTGGATGGTAATACAGGAAGTTTACAAAAAAGACTTCATTTGTTTTTTGTTGGTCCAGCCAGACTCAGGCCTTCTGTCTTGGTTATTAACCTATGACACAAATTCAAGAGAGCTGTTGAAGTTGGCACTTCAGTTGTGGGCTTATCTTAATATCCTGCAATAAACAAGAAATCAGTACATCACCGGGTATGATCTCAGTGTGCACAAAACACACTTCCTCTGATCACCCGAACAACTAATCCTAAGTGTTTTATTCTATGCATTAAAAATGTTTGATCTTGCCGTTCAAGACACCATAGAGCTGGCTCCACCAACAACCACATATAGAAAAGTTTCCTTTCTGCATGTGTGTATATTGTATATATGGATGTGTGTGTGTGTGTGCATGTAAGGGTGACCATATGTCCTCTTTTGCCCGGACGTGTCCTTCTTTTTGGCTGTAAAATTATATCCTGGTGGATTTTATAAAATTCCCTAAATTGGTTTTGCTCAGCTTGTTCTCCAGACCAGTGATAGTTGCTCGTTGTGAGGCATTGATTCTATATGTGTCATATTAGAATGTTCACTTCAAACAGAAAAAGACGAGTTTAAATAAATGTATGGTTTATAAAGTAACTCATTCGTTCTTGAGTATTTCTGGTTATTTTTGCAGTATCTCCTCGAAGCCAGGAAGGGTACCTTCTTTTGGGGGTTTCAGAATATGGTCACCCTGGCATATTTGTGTGTATTCATATATCACAATGTGTGTGCGCTTATGATTTTGCATCTGTCTTTGTCTGTAGAGTTAGTAAGTTATCACTGTTATTTATTTCTGTTGGTGTTACTTGTTTTGGTTGTTGAAGTTTGCTTGTTTTCCTTCTTTGTATCACTTCAACTCATCTCTATTTTATCAGATATTGTATTCAACAAATTATTTTAGAATAGAAACATTAGTTATTTGTTTTAGTTTTTTTATTTCATTTTCTTTTGTTATTTTTTTTATTGTGAATATGCAGCTAAGGTGGCCCGCTAGACCAGAGTTAGTGATTTTTAAGATCTTACGGTTTGGTTTAACAGACACTTTTACTCTCTTGGAGATATATTTAATTTAAGAAGCAACTTCATTATACAATGTGGTATTTTCTTTATTATCCAATTCTCTTCTCTTTCAGATCAGCCCTGTAGAAGATGGCATGAAGAGCGTTCTTCCAGACTCACTTCACATCTTTAACGCCATCAGTGGCACACCAACCTCTGCCACCATCCAGGGCATCCCCAGCTCTTCTTCTGTGGTATGATGATGCTCGCCTGGGCTAGCCTTGAACTTAGCAGTCTGTGTACTTGATGGGCAGCCTGCAAAGTGAGGCCATACGGTCAGCTTAAAAGGGAAACTGACTAAAGCACGGACCACATCTGACCTTCTTTTTGACCCATGACAAAGGCACTGGACCTGTTTTACGTATACGTCATGGTAGCACGGGTGGAAGTGACCAAATCAAAGTTGAAGAAGAGGAGAGCAGGGATCAGAAAGGACAGTTAACAGACTCAGTTCTTGCTCTGTGTCTTCTTCCTGTTGCTTCTACAGGGCAGTGTATTTCATGGAGACATTCCTGTTGGGATCTTAAATATGCATGACATTACATTACACACCCACCGTCCCAACAGCTCATCTTTGTTCATTTTGATAAAGTTTGGCATTCTGTTTTTAATGTACAGTATTCCACTTTTGTAAGCCACTGTATTGATGTCTTGATGAACAGTATATGCTGCATACATCGATGCTCCTCTCCCTGTAAATGAAGTTATATTTCTACAAGATGCTAAAAATTTGCCTCCTTTGACGCGTCAGCATTCAACCTTAAATCACTTCAATGTCTTAGAACAGGAGCTTTTTGAATACTCAAAGCCATTGCATACAAAAAAGTTGTTTATTAATGTATATAGAAAAAGGAGTGTGTGCAATATTTGAAAGTATACACTGTAAAGATGATGTTCACCTTCTTGCCAAAGCAATGAGGTGTGGATCCAGACACAACGCCTACTGTGGAAGTTATATGAAGCTTTTACCGTCTTAGTGTTCAGTGAAATGTACAACAAATTGTTTTATATTTGAACAGCAATGTTTTTTTTATTTAACACAAAGTCACTGTTCTGCTGTAAACAGAGATATTCCTTATTGCTTCTCTTTTAAATAAAATACACTCCTTTCTCTGCACTTGTATTCATGAATTCTTACTCAAATTCAAGATGTTTTCATGTTTTGCTCATATTTTTTCTAAGTTTTATGTGACTTTACTTCTCAACAACTACTAATACCTTTTTATGAGGTGTTAAGGACTGAACATGCCTGTCTTCCTATCTCATGTTCCCACCCACTTTAAAAGCGACACAGTCAGCATTGTGCAGGCAGGTGAAGGGCTAATAAGAAGCAATATTACAGAAGAGTCCCACTCCCACTGAAAACAGAGAAAGATCAGTTATCGACTGCCTGGTGCAGGATTTTCTGAAGACAGAACAGAAAGATCTTTTGACCAACATGACAGGTGAGTTTGGAGACATTTATTCGAACATGCTTAGTTTTTTCTGACACACTGTAGAAATATGAAGTTGCTATTTTTTTCCCAGAACTATTCATGAAAAAGGCTTTTCATCAAAACAAATTTGATTTTATGTACAGACAAAGAGGATCCAAAGAAAGAGAGGAAGAACAAAGGGAAGGTAAAAACAAAAAAGCTTGATTCTTGATACTACTGTTTGCTGCTTTAGTTCAGACTTACAAATTATATCCAAACAAACTAAGTATCTGTGGCTCTGTGGAGACAAAAATGTGAGACACTCACTGTAAAAATGCTACAACCTACAGAGTTACTCTTAAGTTACTCTTAAATTGTAATTTGTACTACATTTGGTAAAGAATGGTGTAATTTTTCTCAATAAAATTTATTTCAAAGCTAGAACTACTTTTTAGATAGTGTTTACACCAAATAAGAATACTGACAGAAATCGGATGTGATTTTCCATATAAGAAATTCAATATGATTTTAAAACAATTCTTTAATCTCAGCCTATTCCTCCCCTAATCATAGTTCATCACATAATAGAATACAACATAAGAGCCAGAAAAAAATCTGTTCATAAAAAATGTGCTGCCTAATTTTTTGAAAATAAATGGTAGAATATTGAAAGAATATATTTTGATTTCAGTGCAGCATGTTTCATTGTGGTATCGTACCAATGAATAATTAATTCACCATTTCTCCTCCCTAAGCTCCTCTTTCTTTTATCCATCAGAGCAAAGACGTGTGTGGTTACCCCATCAGCATCTTCTTCATTGTTGTCAATGAGTTCTGCGAGAGGTTTTCTTACTATGGCATGCGAGGTGAGAGTGTGGCATGAATGTGCCACAAAAAGGTCGCTAACATTAAAAATGTTGTTTCTTGAAGCTGATTTAGTCAAACAGACAGTCTTGAGGGGCTCCTGTATGTATTTTGTTGCTACATTTAAAGATCATAATCAATATTTGATCTCATATCTTATATTTTACCTGTCAAGTCTTTCGCTGATAGGATTTAATTTGAAAGACAAACAAACCTCAGTTTTCCTCTTCTGATCACAGCGGTCCTGGTGTTGTACTTCAAGTACTTCCTGCGTTGGGATGATGACTTGGCCACCTCCATCTATCACACCTTTGTGGCCCTCTGCTACCTGACCCCCATCCTTGGGGCTATTATAGCCGACTCATGGCTCGGAAAGTTTAAGTGAGTTGTCGTTCCATCAATCTAATGTATGAAAACCTCAATTGTTTTCTCACTAAAGTCGTGCGATCTGTCATCTGTCAGTGTCAGATGATCACAATGTAAGTAAAATTTGGGTTTAGATAGGTGCAGAGGTTTGACAATGCTTGACTGCAAACCCTCCACACCTGTTAGCAAAAACAGATAGTACTGATCTTAATTCTCCTTTCACACCTGTTATCTCTTTCCCACCTCCTCTTTACAGGACGATCATCTACCTCTCTATTGTCTATGCCATCGGTCAGGTTGCAATGGCTGTCAGTGCAATCCATGACATCACAGACTCAAACAGAGACGGGTCACCAGACGACATGACCTTTCATGTGTGGGTTTCCAGTCTATTACATGAATAATAGGATTTTCTGTCATATTTTGCCACATATTACTTCACATGATGTGTTTCTCTTTATATTCAGTGTCATGTCCATGGTTGGTCTTTTCCTCATTGCTCTGGGAACTGGAGGAATCAAACCTTGTGTTGCCGCCTTTGGTGGAGACCAGTTTGGTGACCATCAGGTCAGGATAGCACATCACTTCTTACACTCTCTTAATTGCCTTCTCAATACAAAGAATTTGGTCAGAATCATCCTCTGAGAATGTCTGTAAAATATCTTCTTTAATCTACTTTTGTTGCATTTTTAAATATGCAATATCATATCAAGAGTTATACTTCTGCTTTATCATGTACATAATAAAAACAGATAACACTGAAATTGATTACCCATCATGGTCATTATGACATAACATGCATGCAAAACAAAATCAAAGGTCAATGATTTATTTCTTTTGCAGGAAAAGCAAAGGAGAACTTTCTTCTCTGTATTCTACCTCTGCATCAATGGTGGAAGTCTGCTGTCAACCATTATCACCCCCATCCTGAGAGGTAGATATCAGAAGGGAAATAAAGTTTATATTGGAGACATCAACTGGAGTGTATGCAGTAAGCCTTGGTTGTGAGTGAAATTTAAATGGCAATTTGTCTCCATCTGCAGCTCAGGAATGTGGCATCTACACTCAGCAGAAGTGTTATTCTCTGGCCTTTGGTGTCCCTGCTGCTCTGATGGTGGTTGCACTTGGTGCGTTTGAAGAGTTCAAAGACAGATAGTGAAATTTAATCCTTCGAATCATGTTTTTTGTAACACTAATGATCTTGAATTTCAATGCTCCCAACAGTGGTGTTTATTGTGGGGAGTGGTATGTACTACAAAGCTGAACCTGAAGGAAATATCATGCTTTCTGTGTGCAAATGTATCGGGGTGAGTTTGGTTAACACCATTTCCCTCTGCATCATTGAATTTGTTTCTGTAAGTGCTTTCAAAACCTTAAAATTCCTCTTCTTTGCTTCTGTTCCAATCAGTTTGCAATCAAAAACCGCTTCAGGCACAGAAGCCCCGCATACCCCCGGAGGGAACACTGGATGGACTGGGCAGAGGAAAAATATGATGTAAGTTCCCATTTATTTACCTGTGAAAGGCTTCAAACATGCTATTTTGTTGCAATTTCTAATATTTTCCTCTGTGTTACAGAAACTCCTCATTGCTCAGATCAAAATGGTTCTGAAAGTCCTCTTTTTATACATCCCACTTCCAATGTTCTGGACCCTGTTTGACCAAAAGGTGAAGTCAAGTCTCTTTTCTGAAGTAGAATCTCTTATTGGCTGTGGAAACTGAGCTTAACATTGATTTTCTTCTAAAGGGTTCAAGATGGACTCTGCAAGCCACCACCATGGATGGAAACTTTGTAAGTTTGTTTATCAAGTCAGGTCAGTGCATCAGTTATCCAATATGGTACCTCTGTGTTCTAATAGTGTCTGTGTGTCTGCAGGGTGCTCTTGTTATCCAGCCTGATCAGATGCAGGTAAGTTACATAAACTTGAACGTCGTTATAATGACCTGGGCTGATGTTTTGACTGCATTTGAGAACATTATCACTCTCCTCCCGAAAGACTGTCAACCCAATCCTGATCCTGACCCTGGTGCCTATTATGGACAGTTTACTCTACCCTCTGATCAAAAAATGTGGCCTGAACTTCACGTGAGTATTGCTGGAAAATGTTGACACTGCTGGCACGTAACTTTATTTTTTTTTCACAAAAGCACCCAAACTTTTCTTTTTCTTTTGTCCTTTACAAATGTTTTACATTGCAATACAGTTAATACAGATGCATCTCAACGAATTAGAAAATCACAAAGGAGTTTCATTTTCCCCATCAGGTACGGTACCTGAGAAAGTGATTTACAGTGCAGGTGGCTTTAAAAAAAGTATTGAGTGAATAAATGAACCAACTTCTCAGAAGCTTGACATGCATTTTCAATCCCTTTATTTAAATGGTCAAAGAAATATTCATATCAGAATTATGGAATTTTAGATTAACATTTTGAATGTAGATATCAGCCCTGTTAGAGCCCAATTTGTAGCCACAATATGAAATGTAAGGGAAAAACATGTAAAAAACTCAAAATGTTATAAGTTGTTAATGACAACACAGATGGTGAACACAAAACGTATAACTTTTGCCCAAACTGTAAAACATTCTTTCAGAATTTGGATTAGTTTTTACATTTTACGTCACACAACATTTTTTATTTTATTTTATTTTAGGCCCAGCACTTTCGTTACACGATCAACCAGTTGTACATTTTGGGTTTTATCATGGTTTCTGAAATTATATTCCAGGTCATTTTACATAATGAGTTCTACCAAGCTCTTAAAGAAGAATATTTAAAATATGCATGTATTTAGGTCTTGCCTGTTTCTTTTGAATGTTTTACAAATTAGTCACTGAATTTGGATTTAATTCACCAGATCTCTGAAAAGAATGACAGTGGGGATGATGATGGCAGCTATTGCATTCATCTGTGCCGCTTTGGTTCAGATTGAGATTGATGTGAGTACTTTCTCTAATCTACATGTGATTTAACAACAAGTACGAAAAAGTTACTTTAGGAGCTGATTGGAAAAAAGGGATTGCTAACTTTTGTTTTCTTCAAATTTTCAGAAAACGCTGCCAACCTTCCCATCAGCCTCCCAAAGTCAGCTGAAACTCCTGAACATGGGCACTAACCAGGTCACAGTTAATCTACCAACTGCAGATCTCTCTTTGGAACTTCCTGCAGCTCAAGTATGTCCTCATATAAAAACACTTTTACAAAGATGTTTCTATGTACTGATACATAAACTAAATGAAACAGGAGAATTTGAACAGCTTCTCTGTCCTCCAGGCCAGTGGTGAGTTCCTCACATTTAATGATGAGATGATCACAGTCTCCATCATGGGCAATCCTTCAGTGACAAGACCTGTTCCCTTGGAAAAGGGCCAGCGACAAACACTTCTCATTCCCTCAAACCTCAATGATGAATGGCAGTTGGTGAGTGAGAAAAACAAAATAATGAAATAAGACCAAAAAGAGGCCTGTAAGTGGTTAAACTAATCAACATCCGATCACTAATTTCCTCAGACTAAAGATTTAACAGCCAAGCCGGACGAAGGCACCAATGAAATCCGGTGAGAGAGGTCACAAATGTTCAGCAAATGATAGAAAATGACATATGTTAGTTAAGTATTATTTTTAAGATGGTTTCCCAATAATATTTCCACTCATTATGTGTCCATTTCAGATTCGTAAATGGAATGAACATTGAATTGAATGTAACGTGTCCTGCAGCTGACTTTGGAGCAATAGGCGAATTTAGTTATTCTAACTACTCTCAGGTTAAGTACGGGAGGTGAGGATTTTTTTACTCTCTTCAGTTTTTTTTTTTTTTCCAATAATCATCATTTCATGCATTGATTGATAGGCATTATTTAAAATGTTTTCTTTTCTTATGACTAGGACCACATTTACCATAAAAATCGGTTCAGAGTCCTGTACATACAGCAGGGACTTTGGATTTGGAAGCTCATATACCTTCTTAATACCAAGCACGTTTGTTATAGGAGAGAATGTGAGTCCTTATCTTTTATCTTTTTGATATATTCTACGCTTGCATGGCAAAATTCAGTGTGTTGTTAAGTGGCATAGAGATGATATATTAGGTTTGTTTATTGTGTAGAATAACTGAAGTGTTGTTTTGTGTGTGTGATAGTGTGGTGACTCAATTACTGCAGTAGAAGACATCAAACCCAACTCAGTCCACATGGCCCTGCAGATCCCACAATATTTCTTCATCACTGTGGGTGAAGTGATGTTTTCTGTCACAGGTCTAGAGTTCTCCTATTCACAGGTAAAGTCAAGAAAACACTACTTCAATTTTTCTAGCAATGTAGAGAAGTTGTAGGTGACTCAACATGAGAGTGTGTAAATCTGGTCGTCTTTTTTTGTCCTAAAGGCACCGAGTAACATGAAAGCAGTGCTGCAAGCTGGCTGGTTGTTCACAGTTGCTATCGGAAACTTTATTGTTCTGATTATTGCTGAGCTTGCAAAGATTCCTGAACAGGTAAAAGAGAATAAATGTTTCAGTTATTTAAAATGAAACCAAACCTGTGAGGCTCAATGTCAAGTGGACACGATTCATATCATATTGTCTCTCTCCTCCTTTCACAGTGGGCAGAATATGTCCTGTTTGCCTGCCTCTTGTTTGCAGTGTGCATTATCTTCTCCATCATGGCTTACTTCTACACTTACATGGATCCCGCAGAAATCGAGGCTCAGTTCAAGAAAAAGGATGATGAAGATGAAAAGAATGAGAAAAAGCAGCAAAAGACAGAGTATGAGATGGATAAGAAAGGGTCATTCAAGGGTCGATATGAGGATGATAAAGCTGCACAAACAAAACTGTAAACAGTCCAGAATTCAGATCAGTTTCCTGTAAGCATTTGGATCCAATTTGTCTGAGCCTGGTTGGACACTTTTTACACTAGAGACAAATTTACTTGTGAGGTGACATGTCAGTACTTTGTAGTTATTGTGGTTTGGTTTTAAAATGAGTTAAGAGAAGAAAAAGGTTAGGTACAAGTTTGAAAGAAATTAATGTAAATTTATGTGATGTTTCCTATACAAGCACCTTAGTGGGTGTGAATGTTTGCCTTTGGATGTGTGTGTGTGTGTGTGTGTTTTGTATTTTCATGCCCAAGTGTATTTCCTTAGCCAAATGTGTTCACTTATATATTTCGTTCTGCAAATTTAGTAAACAGTATTAGCCATGATCTTACTGCATCATTAATGCTTCTGCTTCTTATTGTTTGCTTTATTGAATGTAACTTTGTTGTTTTGTATCCCTTTGTATCTTATGCTTGTGTAAGCAATAAAATAAATTTCTTTTTCTTAAAATTCACCTATTTGTTTTGAGTTTTTTTTTTTTTTTTTTCAAAAAACACTGCACATTTTATATCACTTTATTGTTGTCAAAAATAAGCTTCAAATATACAGTTAGATGGAATGGTAATATGTTGTTTTTTATTTTGGTAGGTGCACACAAATTGACTACAACTTTATGTCTTCAATTCCTGAAATCATTTCTGTAGGGCCACTATCAAAACAGACCCCTGACAAAGATGAACAAAGAGACAAGAGTCACAACATTGTCTGCTTGAAATTCTAAAGCACTGAAAGGATGCCCCCCAACTTAGCTATGTTCAAATGTCTTCTTAAGGTCTTGTGTTCTCACAGTATTAGTAAAAGAAATTCAAAACAAAAACTGCATTCATATTGGAATAAGTTTAAGTGGTACTGTTTCCACAACATTGCAACTAGTGTATTTCTGACAGTCGCCAGACAGAAATTTTCATACACCATAAGAGTTGCTTTGTTTGCATGCAAAGAAAGAGCAAATTTATACTTATTAAAGGGGCATTATGTAATGGTCAGTACACATGTACTGCCTTATGGTGCCGCAAGGTGGTGCCACCCTTCTGTTCTGTTTATGTTATTTACCTTTCTGTTAAAAGAGTTGGACTGTCATGAGCTGCAGTGCAAAATGTGTTTAGATCAAGCTCTGGACCTCCAACCCGTAGCGAGTTAGTGTAGGTGTCATGCACAGTTTGTACAATAAAACGGTTTGTGGAAAGTTCATGTCAGTCCTTTTGATATACACTGAGCCGCTGCCCGGGAATTAACCACTGGCCCCACACACCTGCACCTACTACATTACAAGTACATAAACATTTCAGTGCACATCCATGGAAATATGCCAGAGTTAGCTATGAGGTTAATTTTCACTATCAAGCAGGTCATAGCACAGTTAATGACAGTGTAAGGAATAATAAAGTAATAGAAACAACACATGCAGTCCTAGGAGTTTGATGCAGTACAGCTCAGCTAGTTGTTTCAACTATAAGTCTTGCCCCTGAGAAGAAAAAATAAATAAATAAATGAAAGAACAATAGTGAACAGTTCTGGGATGTTATGCCGGCTAGCCAATCAGATACCTGAGGGGCACATGCCACCCTTGGCCACCTTTAGATGCGCTCCTACCAAGAATTAATTTCTGGCTCTTTTTCATCTACTTGGTTTCCCAGTTGATAATCCTTGAAATGTTCCTTGAAATACCAAAAACTAAATCTAACATAAGTGAATGTGGATAGAGTCTGTCACCTGTTTTTGGCCACAAACTGCAGGTTTTAACCATTGACTGTATCAACTTCCTTCCTCTTATGTGACGAGTTTGATGAACACTTTGACGACACGCGCACTGTCTCCTCTGCCTCTCTCTGATTGGTCCGCCGGAAAATGAAAATGGCATTAAGCAAGATGGCGCTGGGCAACAGAGAAAAGTGATGAGAGGAAAGAACAACAAGCGGTACAACTACAAAACACTGTACTTTCATGTACCCTGCGCGACTGTTTAGTACCAGACTTCTGTTCTATCTCCGGGAAACTGTCAAACACATGCCGTGGGATCGCAGAGGGATAAGTACTGAGCCAACTGTTCGCTGAGTCGCTGCTGGAGTAGCTATCGTGGCTAACGTCCGTTGACTGCGGAAGGAGAGAGAGGAGAAGCAGGAGGCAGCTCAGAGTACGAGCCGATCACTCAGGCGCTGTTTTTAAAGTGAGCGGCCGCTTCGTGTGATATTTTAACCAGCCCTAACGGGTTTGAAACACGGACCGGGTCGTCTAATCCAGGCTTCGGTGTGAAAAGTAACCTTGAACAGTTGGAAGGATAGCAGAAAAAGACGAGGAAAGGCTTCATCTGTGCTGATCTGACGCCATGGCTCTTTCCCCGATTCAGAGTGGACTGCCAGGAGTTCAGGTAAACACTGTGTTTTTGGGCGAATTACCAACTTTATGGAGGCAATGAACTCGTCTCCTGACATTTTACTTCACGCTATCTCTGTATCTTAGCTCATGTGTTGAACAACATCTCTGTAAATAACTTTATCTGCAGGAGCTCTGCATTGTTATCACGTTTTACGTTATCAGCTTTTCTTTCCAGCGATAAATGAAGCTACTTGTCAAAGTCCAGTCACTAAAATGGTACATTGTGATACGAGTTAACGACAATAAGACTGTCTTTACATTTGTCTTTGGGTGGTCAAATCCACCATGTACTGAATAAGTCATGGGCTGTCAAAGCACACATTTATTTTAGCTTAGTTTGTGAACACTTGTGTAGACTGAATCATCAGTAGGACTAAAAGGCACATAGAGAGTTTGTTTTTATCCGTGCTACTGTTTGGTTCCTGGTTAAAGGACAGTTGACAGCATTTATTTATATGTCTCCTAAAATTTAAGATGTAGTCAAGTATGCTAAAAATGCATGTTTAAAGCTTTTAAATTAAGGTTTAGAAAGCATAAAACTCTCTGGAGCAAGAGCTTTCGAACACCTCTTGTATGTTTTTAAGCATAAAATAGTGCTTTCCATCTACTGCTGCTCTCTGCATTTGTTTTAAGTTGTTTTTCACATAAGTAGCCTCATCTGTGTATCTGTTTATCCAGGGTTGATCCTTATATTAGTTGTTTAACCCAAAAAGATTTTTATTTTCAGGCAGTCATTTGTTATTTTATTCTGAAATGGAGCTAAAGACTACATAATGTAAAGCTTGCCCCCATGACCTTACAATTTTGTTCAGAACATATCAAAGAAGTCACTTTACATTTTTTAAACACTGAGTTTATGAAAGTTTTAATTATAGGACTGCACGATATTGTGTATGCCATACATCACTCTGCCCGACCCTGATAACAGCAGGTGAGATGACAGAGTGCTGAGAAGACGCCCTTACTGTATGAGTTGTTGTGCAATGTGGTAAAATAAAAAAATGGATGATCATTTACAGCTATAAATAGTGTGTTGGGGTGTGGACAGGCCACATAAGCTTAACTGAAAGGATTGTAATATATTGTGATATATTCCCTACCTTGCGACATATCGAATATGTACATGTCATGATGACGATACTAAAGCAACATATTGTGCTGCCCTAGAGCCATACAAACTTTGAAAATGTTGCACAAGAAAAGTAAACACCTGAGCTATTAAATAAATTATGCAATAGGTGTCACTAATACTCAATCCCTCAATCAAGTCATCTTGAAAGCCTCTAATTAATTTGAGACGATCAATGTCAGCCTCTAAATAATCTGATGATGGACTGACAACTTTAATGTCCTTCCTATTGTAGCTCATAGTACTTTTATGAACCTTAATTACAGCAGGTTTGTATTTATAGGCATGTGGTTGGCATTCAGTAATTGTTGAGTTTAACCAGCCACTAGCTGGCAGTCAGTTCATGCCCTGCTTGAAGAACTGGCAGCAAACGACTTCATTACAGCCCATGTGAGAGTGACATCCTGCTGGATGGCATAACCCAAACACACGTGATTACACGCATAATTACACATAATAGAACCACTCGTGGAGGATAGTGAGTGTCTCATTAACAAATTTAATCTTTAATCTTTTTACCTTTTATACCACACATCTGCCTTACAACTCTTTCATGTGATTCAAGTTAAATGATCTTCTGGGAGGAAAAAAACAGCTGTTTTATGGTGAAACCCAAGCTCACAGGTTTCCTTTCAGATGATTTTTAGCTGTTGGAAGTCTGTCAGAAAGCCTTCAAACAGGAGGGTGTGGTGCGTGGATGACACTAGACTACACAGTGGTGCGGTGCAGATGGGAGAGCATCAAACACATGCTTTTAGAGCGAGGTTCAGCCAGCTTTAGCTGTTGCTGCAAACCTGCTGACTGTGGATATGGCAAGTACATTCCCATCATGTGTAGTCTGTGGCAGCAGCGCTCTTGTTGTTTTTCCCTTGGTTTTTACAGTAGTCAGCCTCATTGAATGTTATAATGTTCACCTGGATGACTGACCACACCACTGTTATTATAGTATTTTTGACATGTTGGTTTGACTTTGCTTTATTCTGCACCGCTCTTTCTGCTCATCTTTGTCAGGGAGTCCCTTCGCTGTCGTATTAGGCACAGGCCTCATTGCTCATTTTTCAATGTGCAGCTGCTCATCTCGACCCCATATAGCTTTGACCACCATGCATTAGCACTTTTACAGGAAACTGCTCTCTGGGGGGGCGGTTATAAAACAATAAAATGTGCCAACAGATCATCCATCTTCTCGGGGCTGAGTTACCTGGTTTAAGAGCTGGACATTGTAGTTTCAGTTGTTTAAGGCCAAAATAAGCATTTGAATTGTTCGGATCAGCTTTCTAATAAATAGTGTGATGCTATTTGAAAAATGCAACCTTTTGTTATATTATTGCGGGATAGGGATGGTACTGCAAACCGTACTGAAGGAGTTTGGGCTAATGATTCTGCTGCATGAAAGGAAATTGAGCTGGCCAACTTATGGACCATTATTCCCTCTCTGATGCCCCGTTGGGAAATGAGCCATTTAGTCAAGTCAATAAGTCAAGCAGCTGTCCCAGTGTTTGTCTTCAGGGGTTGTTTTTGTGGTGGGAGTCATCCAGCTTTAGGTATGTCTGCATTAAGCCTGGAAAAATCAGATTAAAAAAAGAATGATATTGAAGTTAATTAGTAATAAGTACATAATTTAATCTTGCAATTTTGTTTCAAATTTTTTAATTTCCTTGCCATTCTTAAGCAAAATTTTTATCATGCGTCCCATTTAATTGTTCGTGAAACCTGATTGTTCATATTTTGGTGTTGCAGTGGACTTTTGGAAACAACTCTGAAAATTGAGTCTGACTTAGGGCTGCACAATATATCAATTCAGTATCATCAAAATAAGCACATGCACCATGTTCATATCACAAGGTATATAATGTATCAAAATGTATGAATTTTTCAATGAATGCTCTGTAGCCTGTCAGTGCATTGTTGCTGTGACGATATTGTCCCTTTTCTCTTTCCAAAGTGGATCACCTTCCTGTAGAAATGTCTCTAAACATTACTTTTCATTGATTCACATCTCTAGAAAAATAATATTCAAGCCTATTATCCAAGCCAAAAAGGGCAAAATGCAGGAAGAGGACAAACTCTGCGAGCCACTGGGTGTCTTCTTAGCTGGTGCATGCTCCTGTTGTGTCTCTGGCTCTGCATGCAGGCTCAGCATGTTAACAGATTTCATAAATATACCTGTAATATAATTTGGTTGTGGAGGGGAACTTAAATGATGGATCCTCTGTGCAGGAGCTTGTTGTCAAAAAGTCTGACCTGATATGAGAAAAATCACCTGCTGGATATGTGATCGATCAATACTGATAACAGATATAAACATGATTAAGACTTTTTGAAAACATAAAACGTTTTCATGAGGGCAGAGAGACAGATGCAATTAGATAAGTCTGTTAGCATTATTTTAGGGAGATTTCAGCTGAACAGAGTGAACCAGTACAGTTTTAAATACGCAGTATATAACACAGGAAAAGTAAATATCCTGGAGTCATTTTTTTCACAAAATTGTACAGACCAAATGTGATCAATTGAGAATGAAAATGAGTTGCTGCTCTGATGAACACTTTTGGAAAGCCTATTGTAAAGGCCCTTATTCATGGTGATTTAACTATTGGGGCTTTTGAGTTGCGCTTCAAAGATATAAAGTTTCCTCATCTGTCTCTCCCTGTCCCACAGAACTTCAGGGCGGATCCAGAGGAGTTTTTCACCAAGCTGGAGAGAATAGGCAAAGGCTCTTTTGGAGAAGTCTTCAAAGGCATCGACACTCGGACTCAGAAAGTCGTGGCCATCAAAATAATCGATCTGGAAGAAGCAGAGGATGAAATCGAGGACATTCAACAGGAAATCACAGTTCTAAGCCAATGTGACAGTCCCTTTATCACCAAGTATTATGGATCCTATCTGAAGGTAAGGGAGGAAAAAGAAAGTCAATTTGTGACACTGCATGTTCAACATCATACATGACAATATTGCTGCAAACAGTGAATTCTGTGCAGGTCAATAGATAACTAAAATAGATGGTAGAAGTATTGCATGTGTTACATGTGTTATTTGACAACACACTGCTGTTATAGGACAGTCCTATAGTGTTTTTTATTTTTTTTACATTAAAACAACCATCAGCTTCATATAAAAGTTTGTCAGAACTTCAGTTCTCTCTGTTGGCTGTAGCTTGCCAATTAGCATTGCCAAGGAGACAATTAAACAGATAGTCGTGCTTATATTGTTGAACTGAAGTTTGCTTTGTTCATAGTAGATATAATATTGATATTTTTGTTCACTTCCCCATTTCTAAAATCTACTGAACTGTGCACCACACACTCAGAAAGAATCTCACCCAATCAGCTCTACTCTCAGGTGTTTTGATCTCCTGTAGCATCTTTATTGACAGCATTACTTAGCAGCAAACCACATTTGTGTCTGTAGTAGCTTTTCTGGCACGCTACATGTGATGGTGCTTAGAGTGCCTCTCGCAGAGTTTACTATGGTGCTTAACAGCAGTAAGGGGAGAGTGGTGCTCCATTAGCCGGGGTCTGCTGCTGCCTGACGAAGAGAATTAAGGCTTATTTGTGTGTAGGGTGCAAACAGGGTTTATCTGCGCTGTGTGTGTGCACTTACATTTGAGTCAGGGCTGTTGAAGTGGAGAAAAGGCTCATGTGAAGATCCACAGTAAAGTTATTAAAGTTCAAAGGAGGCATTACTGTGTATTTTGTCTCTTGTGTAGTGTTTGCAAAATTAACATGCTAATTGCAATGCTGTTAATTTTCCAACTGCTTGTGCTTCTGCAAGAAACCAAAGTGCATCATGAAGTGGACTGTTGCCATATTTGATGTCCTGAGGGTAGAAGTTCTCAAACTGTGAGGTACTCTCGCACAAGACAGGCCTGCTGAGTCATGCTTTGTGTGAGGAGGGAGAGATTTGAGACTAAGATATTGTTAAAGACTAAGGCTGAATGATTTGCAAAAATTATCCATTTGCAATTATTTTCCCCATTATTGCACGTATGATTTATTGTGTGAGTATTTTTGCGACTTGTGACTGATTTTGCCCATTTTAGTCACTTTTCATTCATATATTTCTTTCTTTTTTTTTTTTTTTGCTTCCTTTGGATCATTTTTTGCTACTTTCTGACAATTTTCCAAGTTTTCTGAGACGTCTCCCAATTTTTGCTCTTTTCCACCTATTTTTGCTGATTTTTGACTATTTCTGCCACCTTCAGCTTATTTTTATAGCTACTTCCTGCTGTTTCCCCCTTTTCACCACTTAAGGAATTTGGCTCTTTAGTGGAACAGAGTAACACTTAAGCCCAGCCTTTCTAAAGAGATAGGTACAGTCACGTCTCTGTATCTTCCTTCCTATGATGTTATACACAATTTTTTTTGATTATCAAGGTGTCTTAAATGTATGAGCACAAAATAACTTAACTTGTGCAGAAAGCTCTAAGAAACTAGGCCTCTTGTGGGTGCTCAGCCGTGATGTTTGTGACATTGAAGTGTGTGCAGCAGCCGCAAGCACTATGTAAATTTGTGATTGTGATGAACGTGTGAACCGGGTGATTGTTACAAACAAGCTCAGATAGCAGATCCACGGATGGTGAGTCGCAGTGACACTCTGCTTGTCAGCCTGAAACACCTTCGTGAGTTATGTTTTATTTATTCAAATTGTGCAGGGAAGATGCTGCTTCAAGTTTTCTGAACACAACTAATCTGACAGCTGAGCTGCCTCTGGTGTTTTAGAGAAGCGCAGGATTCACTCCCACTTCATTCAGTTCATGAAAGAATGGAAGTGTCACTGCTTTGCCTCGCAGGACAAAAGTACTGGATCGAGCCAATGTGTTTTGAGACTTTTTTTTTTTCAGAAATCACTGATAAACAGCTCTTGTAACACATGCCAGAAAAGATTAAATCAGCCTGTTGTTATTGTTAGATTTTAAAGATAATATTCAGATATGAGAACATATCAGTTAATAATTTCAGTTTAAGTTAGAACAGAGATTGTACAAGAACCATTTTTGTTTGTCATGGACTCAACACTTACAAAAATCAGCTCTTTATGTGTTTCTGTTCAGCAGTTTCCCCTCATGAATATTTGATCTATTTGTCACAGTATGAATAATTGACTGAGCCATGCAGTAAAGAATTGTTCAATCAAAAATTTAAATATGATTCATTATGTGCTGTTATCTTAGCTGTGGGTTTGAAGGACACAGAATCATTTATAAATATTCTCTTGAGTATTTAATGTGGTGTGATTTATTCTCAAAGAGCTTGTAAAGTGACAAAATAGTTTTTTGTGTGATTTAATTGTGTATTATGAGAAAGATAAAGTAAGAGGTGTTTTTTTTAATCCTTTAAACATTAGTTGATCTCTATTTTATTTTTCAGGGCACTAAATTATGGATAATAATGGAGTATTTGGGGGGAGGATCAGCCCTGGATTTGGTGAGTAAATCCAAATTTTAAAGAGTAAAGATGGCATGATTTTGTTTTATTTCTTAGGTGTCAGCATGTAAAGGTTGTATTACTTTTTTCAAATCTCATTCACTTGTTGCTTCTCTATTCTCTTAGTTGGAACCGGGTGCTCTGGATGAAACCCAGATTGCCACAATACTGAGAGAGATCTTAAAAGGGCTTGAGTATCTGCACTCTGAAAAGAAAATTCACAGAGATATCAAAGGTCAGAAGGGCACTGGGGTTCCTGGGAACTGTCTTCTTCCCATCAGAGTCTCTTTTTGAGTTTATAAAGTGATCTCTTGAAACTTTTGAAGCATTGCAAAACTACGGCACTACATTTTTACGATTACAGAGAAACAGTTGTATAACCAAAGTGATTTAAACACATTGTCTCTTCCAGTGTTGGCTACAGCTCACATTTTGTGCTCTTCTCTTGCTTTCAGCTGCCAACGTGTTGCTGTCAGAACAAGGAGATGTGAAGCTGGCAGACTTTGGAGTTGCAGGCCAGCTGACAGACACGCAGATAAAAAGAAACACATTCGTTGGGACTCCTTTCTGGATGGCACCTGAAGTCATAAAGCAATCCGCCTACGATTCAAAGGTCAGGCGGCTTGGTGTTGGAAAAAAGGGCAGAGTTTGGGAGAGAATTCTGTAATGGAGAATGATAAAAATGTATGAGTTCATGTGTCAGTCAACTCTTACAGAGCTTGACTATAAAAAAGGGAAACAGCAGCAAAGTCTGATTGGTGTGAAAGCCAAGTGTAGGTTCACCACATCTGCTGTCAGAGTGAACATCTGGATCAGTGGGTGTTCTTCTAATTTAAAGTCACTTTGTATTTAAACACTCAGATGTATTCCATGCCAGCTGTTTCAGTTTCAAGTACCAGCTTTTATTTGACAGAAACGGTCACACAGTAACTCTAGTAGAACATAAACAGAACAACAGTGACAAAAAAGAGGAGATAGAGCAGGCTGGGTAAAAAGGTGCAGGTCACACTGTAAGTGCTTATATAACATGGTTAATACAATGAAAATAGAATCGAGCGATAAGACCACACAAATATATCCCAGCTATTTGAGCTTGCTTTAACAGTGAGGAGAAGAGGGTTGTTGAGGAAAATCATGTGACAGATGTTTTATGAGCAGGTTGAGCACAGTTTGATACTTTATGCAGGCACATAAACCCTGAATACTAAAGACGGTATCGAGCCATAGCTTTGAAAAATATCCAACTCAGGTTAAACACAGTCATGCCCTGCAAACATTTAGCATCAAGATTATAAACTGAGCACAAGAGTGAAGAAATTTGTGTTTAGTGAATTGTTACCATTATTTGCCAGATCTTCTCTGCCAATGCCAAACACCTTATTCAGCTGTTGCCATTGACTCTTCTGGTACCTCTAAAAGAATCAGAATCAGAATCAACTTCAATTGCCAGGTATACTTGAACATACTAGGACAACTTGACATTATGTCATGTTTCTTCAGACTTCAGTCATCCAACCCACCAAACAACACCAAATGAGTCGATGTCAAGATAAGCTGCTTGGAATTGGCAGAAAAGATTCGGCAAATTTGTCATTTTTATAGGCTCAACTTGCATGTACACCTTTCCTGCTCATTATACTAATGTATGGTCCTCATAAATGTGGGCATCATTTAAAAGAGAAACTAAACCAGCTTCCCGACAGTATAAGATTTATTGCTAAGAATAGTTTTTACAACAAAGAAATGATCTACCAAAAACAAATTTCTATAAGTTTGACCCATTTGCACTTGTTTTTGTCAGCGGCATTTAGCGAAGCTTTCAAGACTAGAAATGAGCCCGTGCATATTTTTGGGACAGCCACAACATGAGTCAGTGTGGCTTCACGTTGCAGCCACTATGTCATCGTCCTCAGCCTGCAGAGCGTCCTCTGATACACCCATGCTGCTAAAATCAGCCACTTTAAATGTCACTCAGACCGCTGTGTGTGTGTGTGAGAGAGATTGTACAGTTTTAATAAAAACAGGATGTCTTTGTTTTACAGGCAGACATCTGGTCATTAGGAATAACAGCGATAGAGCTGGCCAAAGGAGAGCCCCCCCACTCTGAGCTTCACCCTATGAAGGTTTTATTCCTCATCCCAAAGAACAATCCACCAACACTGGAAGGAAACTACAGTAAACCACTTAAAGAATTTGTTGAAGCCTGTTTAAATAAGGAGCCTAGTTTTGTAAGTAAAAGATTTGTTTATATTGTTACAGGCTATAATGCGAGGCAACCTTTTAATATTAAATGTCTGTTTTTTTTCCTGTTTTCCTTAGAGGCCAACTGCCAAAGAGCTGTTAAAACACAAGTACATTGTAAGGCACGCCAAAAAGACGTCGTACCTGACAGAGCTGATCGACCGTTATAAGAGGTGGAAATCGGAGCAGTCTCGAGATGAATCCAGCTCTGGAGAATCTGACGAGTGAGTTATCTCCCAATCCAGCAGCTTTGTTGTGGTTTTTGTTGTTGTGAATGCACATTTTATTCATGACATCATGTGTCACTGCAGGGAGTCAGACGGTCAGGCGTCTGGAGGTGATGCCTCCAATGAGAAGTGGATCTTCAACACCATCAAGGACCCAGACTTCAATAAGATCCAGAACGGGGCAGCGCAGCCCGCTGAGCTGGAAATACAGCAAGAAGAAGACAACCAGGTGGAGGAGTGTCCAAAGAGGCCTTTGTCACAAAGCTTATCAACAATCTTTGCTCCTTTGTTTACCGAGGTAATGGCATCAAGATACTACGACTGAGGATTAGGGCCACGTTAAAAGAATAAAAAGATGTGAATTTTCAAGATCAATCTCAAAAATGTATGCGAATAAAGTCATAGAGTTATGTGAATGAAGTCACAGGTTTACAAGAATAAAGTCATAGTTATGTGAATGAAGGCATGGGTATACAAGAATAAAGTCATAGATTTACGAGGATAAAGTCATAAAGAATAAACTTAATATTTTAGTGTATAGCTTGGCTAGTCGAAGAGCAGCAGCTGCCTGTACCAACATGAGGAACATAGAGCATCATAATGAAGGTATACTTTTGTAAAGGTTTCACAAATAGGGACGTGCTTCATCTTTTGGCACGTCAGCATCACATTACCACAAGTATTAGGGCCCTGGAAAGATATCCACAAGATACTGGACCCTCGTTGTGTAGGTGGATAGCTGCTCTTCTGATGCAGCATTTCAGAGTAAAGTTTGTCAAATGATTGACTTTATTCTCGGAAATCCACGACTTTATTCTCATAAATTTGCAACTTAACTCTCACAAATTTACAACTGTATTCTTGTAAATTAATGACTTTATTCTGGTAAATTTATGACTTTATTCTTGCAAGTTTTTGAGATCAGTCTAAAAATTATCTTTTTTTTTTTCTTTTAACGTGGCAAGACACCCAAAAATCTAATGACAAGGAATGAAATACAATGTGTGATGTGCTGCAGATGTAGGGTCCACGTTCTGTTGTTAAATACTGTCACTGTTACAGTTGAAAGAAAAAGGTGAGACAAGAAATGGCAAACCTGAGGCTGCAGAGGAACTGAGAGGGGCCATTTTCATTGCTGAGGAATCACACCCAGGGATCTGTGACTCCCTGGTAGCTGAACTTGTGCAGAGACTCCAAAGGTGAGGTCATTTGATCACATCCTTAAGGTTATAGTTTCTGCAACTGTCTGCTTTCTGAAACATAAACTTAAGGCTTGTCTTTTCTCTGCAGAAATCCTCTTTTAAGTCAATGTTTCCACTTCAGAATCTCAGTATTACAGAAGATAAATATAACTCTCTCTGATGTTTTTCAGGTTTTCTGTGCCACATGCAGCCGCTGCTCACTGAGAGCAACCTCATCCAGCTCTGCTCTAATTCTCCACCCTGGTGGCAGCAGTCAGATCTTTTCCTCTGACCTCCACAGCTGGGATGACGTCTCCCAGGAAGGTCTCCACCGCTCATCTGCCTGAAGCAAATCCTGGCCTACTTAATATCTGTTTATACGCTAGCACACCACCAGAGGGTCCTATTCAGGACAGTGAGTGGCCAGCCTGCTGTAAGATGTCCCTTCTCAATACCTCCTTCACAACTGGTTTCATTTTTCCAGCAGTGAGCTTCCTCTGCACGGACTCTTGAGTTTTGGGTATTAGGGGCTTTTTTCACAAAGGTTTGCACTCTGCATCCTTCTAGAGGAAATACCTTAATTGTGTGCATGTGTGTGTGTTTGTGTGTGTGTGGCTGTGCGAGATATCCTGTGAAACGTGGTGAGGAGTGATGAGTGGGGTTGATGCGTTCTATTGAAAACTCAGGTATCCTGCTTTAAGTGGACGGGGTCCTGTGGGAGACAGAATGAGCTCTGTGGGTGGAGGCTGTACAGACTTGTAAATAAGCTCATTTCTACAGATTCATGAAAAAATAAAGAAGTGTTTCTAAAGGTACCACTGTGTACAAATGGCCAAATGCAAACTGTAGATAAGGTTTTGAGGTAAATATTTTGAGAGACTAAAACGGCCATATAAGAGATTGCCTTGCCTTTCTACTCGTTCTTTTGTAAATCAGTCTTGATTTCTCCAGGTGTAAACTTTTTAGGTATCATCCAGTGAATGAAAATGGCTGCCCTTTATCATGTTTGAGTATGATTTATGATAGATTTCTTTTTGGTTTCACACTCGATGCTGTGGTTGTAATAATTTTAGCGAATGTAAAGACAAAGTCAGGCTGGACCGCTGAAGCTCCCACCAGTTAAAACACTGGATGCTCTGTTGTTGGACTGATCCAGCACTGTTGGACTTTGCCTAACCCACATTTCTTCTTCTTTGCTGTTTTTTTTCTTTTGTTTTGGACTGTTTAGACTGACTGAGGTTTCGTCCATTCATTCCATTAACAGGGCAGTGCCATCATCTAGTTCTTAATCAGCAGTCTCCTCTTGGAGCTGCACTGGTACTATCTATCTCCTCAGCATACCAACAGCTTTAATTGCACTTCAAGTACAAATGCCTTTGACGATAAACAAAGTAGCCATAAAACAGTAGCATGAGACTTATCGTATTTTGCAGGTTTGCTAACTGGGATCAAAGAAAGTCCTCCTGAAGTCTCACAGCTTGGGCTCAGGAGATGGTCATGCAGTGTAAAATTCGCCTGGCTGTGCTCAACCTTTCTGTTTGGACTTGAGAGTTTTTAGTTATACATAAATGCGTTTAGACTCCTCACATGGTACACGACGCTGCTGTTAGTTGTACATACTAACACAAAGCCAGGAGGTTTTCAGAGACCAGCAGCACCGCTACTTCTTCTGGCTGTAGTTGTAAAGAATGTGCATGGTAGTGTAAGAGAGTAAAGCCTGTTGGGCAGCCTGAGCGGTCTGCGTTGTAGCACACTGCTGCAGGGAATGCGGAGGAATGTGAAGTCCTGAACAGAGTTAAATCCGCCTTAGAGTATTTGTGGTGAATGAGATGAATAGCATCAGCTTTAAAATGTTAGTTTTTTGTTGTAATTCTTTATTCTCCCTCTGGCATTAAATGCGTTTGCAGCAATATCTAAAAAACTGACGGGAAGAATGGGGTAATGATTTTTTTTTTCATTTTAGGGCACAAAGTACAAAGTAATTTAAAGCTAAAGCACAGCTGTTTGGCTAATATGATATAAATCCGCTTTCTAGATGACACATTTGTACATAATCACAAGAAATGAGGTTATAGTCAGCAGCAAAGACTGGAAATGGAAGAACAGCTGGCCCCAAATATTAAAACTTCATAACATAAGCACATCTGAAGCTGACTTTTCAACATATCTTATCTTTTAGTAACAAAAATGGTAAAAATAAAAAAAGAGTTCAGTCTTGTTCAAGATGCTTGAACTTAAGGCATTTTCTTAGCGAATAACCTCCTGGTGAGATGCTGGTTAAGATGTGCCAATAATCTGTTTTGACCTTGTGTGATCTGGACAGATCCCTCCTGGCAATTCCTCCTCTTCCCACTTTTTGCTAAGCTGAGCTAAGCTAATGAACAACCTGTAGCTTTATATGATCAAAGCTAAAAGGGTGCAGATTTTCTCATCCACAACCAGAAAGTAAACTAGTCTCTTAAAATTGAACTATTATTGTAACATTTCATTTACAGAACAACTCCAAAAACATGACAAGTTTTCTTCAATGCCTGTGAGTGGTTCATAATACATTCAAATACAGGCTGTTCAACCAAATCATGAAATGTATCAGACTGTTATTTCCCAGTGCAAATCCTACGACATTTCTTCCCTCTCCATTTTGACTCTTCATGTGAAGCTCACAGCTTGACTGACACTTTCAAAACAAACTGCACCTTTGAAAACATGCTGTCTGACTCTTTATTTGGTCTCTTGCACTTTGCAGATTTATTTTGGTTGTAAAAATGGTACTTATGGAAGCTGCACCAGTTTGATTTCCCTTTCCTCTCCCTCTTTGTGTGTTGTATGGCAATAAAGCAGTGTGAATGCCGGGAGTCATGTCTTAGCACAAGTAGGCATATATTCTATTGAACTATTTTTATAGCCCAGAAGAGCAGTATTATGTAATAGAGGGAGTAAAGTTTGGTTCAGTGATGCGTTTAAGTTTCAGTAAACACTGGAGAGTAATCACTTAAAGTGTACATTTCAGTTTGTGTGTCTGCTGACAGTTTTAGAGTCTGGTATACATGTTGGCTGATTCAGGACAATACTGTTGGATCTATTGAGAGGTGTTCAAGTGATCAAAGAAAAATAAAAATCCAGTGCAAAATTGATGAACGGTTTTGCCATTTTTTGACTTTGACCAGGGACACACAAAAAATGATTTGTTATCTATTTGTTGTGTGAGCATATTACAGTTTAGCTTTTGCCTTAGGTCATTGTTTAACCTGTATTTATGCAGTTACCCACTTAAATATGTGTTTAGATGGACCATTTCTTTACTTAAAATCAACACAGGCTCAAAACCCCATCACCCTGACCCTACTGGGATTGCATTCAGGTACCAGGGTATTTGTGCACTTTTTATTCAGCTGTAATGCTAACATTTTTTCCAAATATTTCTTTTTCCCTAATTGGATGAATCATCAATTGATATGATCCCAAAGAAATTATTGTGCATTGAAACAACCTCTGAATATCTTCAAATATCTTACATGCTATGTTTTTTTTTGTTGTTTTTTTTTAAAATATTTTTGCAGGAGTAGTTCCTTTTGAAAGTTGCTCTGGAGCTTTGATTGTGTCACATGAACTTCATCTGCAAATTGAGTTTATTCCTGAAACTGACGGAGAACATGTGACATGATCAAAACTAAAAACTGAGCAACAAAATAAGCCTTAATAAAGCTCAATTTTTTTAAGTTCAGGTAGAAAACTTAGTTTCCTTCCCTTCTAGTTAAACTTCAAGGTTTTACAACGACTGGCTGAAGAAAACCTGACTGGGCAGCAAGCTGATCATTCAGGTGTGACCTTTTTTGTCTTATCACATCCTTGATTTTAATCTCATTTTGTGTTCCCTTTTGTTTGCATTAACCCTTTTATCGGCTTCAGGTTTTCTCTGCGATGTCTGTTCTGAGTGACTGCCTATAAATTACAGGGTGTTAAATATTTTTTTGTTTCTCCTTTTAGTGAGGATGTTTGCAATGTTTACCTCTTATAAGTAGAAAAAAATAATTGATTTTATTTATTTTTTCTCTTAGGTTATTATCAGATGTACATATGTTGATGTATTATCACGGACAGGTCTGTCAAAGTGTAGGATATTGTTTTGAATTCATTTCAACTTTTTAATGGCAGCAAGATGCTATAAATTATTATAAAACACACATAATTTAACAAAAGTAGTCATAACAAATTTAACATGCCAATAGCATAGTATGGAACCATCCATGTAAATTATAAGCTGTTCTTGGGAAGAAAACCAAAGCCACAACAACATAAATTTTGATATCAGGCCAAATTGATCCAAAATTAACGGAAGGGTTACAGCAAATTTTCATTTCCAACTTGCCTTATTTCCACAGACCAAACACAGAAAAATTATGTTTTAATCTTGAGCTCTGCTGTGTCCCTTCTGTTTCACAACGTGCCTGTAACCACACTCCTGATTACTCATGGAAACAAACGTGTCACCATTTTAGAAAGAACCCACAACAAAGCATGTCAGCAAATACCTCACAGCAAGTTTTATTTATACATCCAAAAACAAAAGATCAAATTTCTCACGCTATATACAGATATTACATACAGTGTTTGTACACATATTACATCATTTGTACACAAGAAAATATACATAAAAATGTAAACCTTTGTATACAAAAAATACCTTAGACAAAATTAAACAAGGACCAATAACAAAAGGTGACTAGATTAGCTCATCCTATCTTTAAAAACAGTAATACAGTACATTCAATGAGTATAGGAATTTGTCAGCCATTTCTGAATTCAAGCAGTTAAATGTGCCTACGAGCCCTGTTTTCGTTTTGTTCTATGAGATTTTTCAGAGAGGAAACTGGTGCGGTGATTAATCACATGCTATGTGGATACAGCAGTAATGCCTTGCAAACTTTTCATCCATTTTTTAGTTAGGGGGGAGGGGCGTTGTGTTAATGATTATAAGTGGTAACACTAAAGTGAGGCCCGGTCGTCCCTGGCGGAGCTACGGGTTTACACGTCATAGTGTGTTATCTCTTTGGAAGGGAGAGACAGAACTGGGCCTCCTCACAGCTGGAAATGGGGGGGGGGGGGGTTCTAAATGAGTGTCCAAGCAACAACAATAACATTTTAAAAAAATAAAAGGCAAGACAGACACAGGACACATGACACCACCAACCTCCACCCACCTCTGTGCAAATTAATGTTAGAAAACATTTATCTTCACTAAATGAAATGAAAAGGTGAACTCCACATATGTTCCTATGATTTTTTTTACCGCTGAGAACCCAGCCCGTGTCCACCATAATCATAAATCCACATTATTATTAATGCTGCCCCATGCAATCTCAGACTTTTTCCTGGAGTTTAATAGCTATCAAAAGATATTCTCCATCAGATATGAATTAAAAACAGACATCGCACACATCATACAAACATTGATCCCTCTGACGTCATGACAAACTCAACAAGCATTTTGATAGCCATTAAAAAACAAGAGACTCATTCTACAAGACACAGGTTCCACTGAATACATCGCAAAAGAACAATTTCAATCCATCGCTACTCAATAATTCACCGACAAACCCCAAGATAGACTTCTACTCTATATACCTAATACTCAACAATGTCTGACGATCTGTCAATTGCGTCATATCTATTAAAAATCATGGTTGTACTGCTGAGGGAGGAGCTCTGTGTGTAGAGTTCTCAGTTTGAGTTAAAATCAGATGTTTGCTTCAGCTAAAAAAAGTAAAACAGTAAACCCAACTTCACCTCCAGTGGACCTTTAAGAGTGAGTTTCCTTGAATTCCTGAAACAGAATTAGCTTTTCTATGCCATGAAAGTCATTAAAGACCATTGTATGTGTGGACCAGAGAGCACCTTTAGGAGCAGACACTTAAAGTCCCTGGATTGCGCCTTCATCACCCCAAACATTAACACTGAAATTCATGTACAAGCCTTTAAAATCTACTCCAGAGCAGAAGTTAGGCCGACCTGATCGTTGATCTCTGCAGGCTCTATTTCTGAGAGAAACTGTTTGAAAATAAAAAGTTTACAACAGCTATAGAGGCCAAAATATCTTTCTGATCCAGCCTAGAATCATTTAATGAAGCTACATGTAATGAGACCAATAAAATACTTTATGATGTTAAGAGTTATGTTAATGTGTTTATTGCTTTAAGAAACTATATTTACCTTCAAGTGTCTACTAGGCCACTCAGAGTCCCACAACCAATGGTGAGGTCAGAGATATTTGACGTCTGAGCAAACCAATAAATGAGCACATAAACAGTATACACAATATAAAAAACAGCTGTTTAAAAGTATTTTGGTAAATCCACATGACCGTGAAATCGGACTCAGTAAGATTCTATATCATGATAACAGTTAAATAGCTCCAAACATAATGGGTCACAAAGATCACAACCAGTACTCGTCTTTTCAGAGGGTGACAGAAGCAGAGTGAGGAACAGGTGGAGGAGGAATAAAAAAATGCAATGGCCATCTGAGCAAGGCAGGGTACAGTTGATGTGAAGAGAAAGTGACCACTGAGTGTGACGTGAAATCTCTGTTAAAGTCCTTCCACCCATTTTTCACCTGTTCATTTTGTCACAGAGTGTCACCGCTCTCCCCCTTCTGAGGAAACCACAAGGCATCAAACCGGTGGACTCACGGTGACGTACAATCCCAGAGACCGTCCGGCTGCAGGCTTTTAAAGGAGGAAACTAGAAAACAGAGGTTTGTGCAAATTCATTATCAAATAGTGCACAGTTACCACATTGCACACATGTAGCAGATGGAGAGGAGTGGTCTGCTGGATTGTAGGTGACTGTGAGTCCACGCACCGCAACGCAGCCGCTGCAGGCCGCCTGCTCTCATTTACTCTGCGTGAAAGGTGGCGTGGCGCTTTTGGCACTTGCAGCGGTGGCACTAACTATTGAGAAGCCAGCTGGGGGCGCTGTGGAGCTGTGGCTGGGCTGCACGTCTTTCGGGATGCCACTGTGTGACGCCAATTGATGGCCGAAGGCAGCGCTGAACTGAGGGAGCTGTTGCTTGGGCTGTGTGGAGGTCAGGAGATCGTGTGACGATGACGAGGGAGCGGAAGGAGTCGTTAGGCCGGTCATGCCGCTCTGAGGCATCGCTGAGAGCGCCGCCATGGGCTGGAGCGTCACAGAGTGGGTGGTGGCCGGGGGAGTGGACAGCGAGGTGGATATGAGATGACTTTCTGATCCTATGAGATTGCCGAACTGCGCAGGGTCAGTGAGAGGGAGAGGGAGATTGTTCCATGATGAGCGTGGGGGTCCCGGGACTTCCAGCAGCAGAGGGGGCTCTGTCTGGAAGGAGCCTGCGTGGGGGGAGGATATGTGGTCACTGTATGGGGATGGCACGTGCTCACTGCTGTAGTGGCTGCCTTGAGGAGACGATGTGGGGGCGTCTGACTTTGTCAGAACATGTGACGTGTGAGTCCGTGAAAACGTTCGCTCCGTCATGGAGGTTTGGGTGAGCAGGGAGGTGGTGGCGGGGGCAATGGCAGAGGAGGAAGATGAGGTCGGGGGCTGATTAGTGGGCTGAGAAGGCGGTGAGGGGGGAAACTGACCACCAGTCGACTGCAGTAGGTTTTCCTCAAGCTCCAGGCTGGTGAAGTTCTCTGTAGGAATGCGGCTGTTCAGCAGGTCCCCCATCCCTCCAGTCTGACCTGGACCAGGGAACACAGTCATGGCTCGGTGGTCCACTCCATCGGATGGGGCAAGGTCTCCTATAGAGGCCAGGCACACCAGAGAGTCTGGGTAGGATCCCATCGCCTGCAGGGCACGCACCAGCTCCTCAGCGACCTCTGTAGTGGGTAGCAGCTCTCCGTTCTTACCTAAACGTAAACATCCACAACAATTTTGTGTAAAACCACAGAAACGCATATGTTATTGAACACAAAGTTGACAAGAAAGATCTTTCTGACCAACCTTCAAATAAGTCGAAGTCCAAGTCATCAGGTAGTCTCGGCAACACATCAGAGAAATCTTCCTGGGTTAGCTCCAAGTCGTTTGGAATGTCCGCCATGTCGTTAGTGATGTCATCAGGAAGCTCGTCTGTGCTCAGGTCTGGGGTCGAGGGGCTTCTACAACGGAAACAGCAGATGATGCTTAGAGAGAGAAAGCATGAGGTATAGCAGTATGTAGAGGTATCTAGAGGTGTTGCAGACCTGATGCTAGCCTGTGAGGGCATGGCAAGGCTTGTAGAAGGCATTCCCAGGTTCCCCTGCGGTAGCGCTGGAGGGATGGGTTTCTGCGGCCTTCGAGGTCCTCTCCTCCTCTTCTTTTTGTGTTTTTTGGTGAGTGCCGGTGGTTTGGTCTTTTTACGTGGCTTTCGTTGCTGCTGCTGGTGCTGCACTCGTCTGTTACCGTCCCCTCGTAGGAAGTTATCCTGTTTGGAAACACAGAAGAGCACTGAGCCATCGCAGAGCAGGAAAAAGCTATTACCCCCCCCCCGCATTCAGTCTTATGCCACAGAGAAGACTGGTGTCAGTTATCTCTTAACCCACCATTTTTTTGGCATGCTCTTCACAGAGTGGTGTCTGGTGGGTGATGTCAAACACAGGGATGGAGCACTGCTGACCATCTGCAAATTTGGCTGTGCAGCTTGCAAAGAGCTGCTGGGAACGATTCAGCAGAATATCTACACAGAACAATTAAGGAAATACGGCAACACCAGAGAGAACAAATGGCATAGAAGCAAAGTAAATCATCATATATTACATCAGTGTCAGAAAGCTAAAAAACTGACAATCTTGTACCGAGAGCTGAACCATCAGTGCTATGGTGGAAAGGATACGCTGAAAGCAGTGTTGAGTGAAGGGCAGCGCTCTGTTGGAGCAGGCCTGGCCCTTTGTTCTGCCAGTGCAGGTCCCTGGATCTGTCTTCTGCTGCCTTGCTGGAGAACCACTGTAGATACAAACACACAAAGAGGAGTGTGAAAACAGATACAAGGACCGCAAGATGAGAAACACAAAAGCAGATGTGAAATAAAACTATCTATTGCCAGAAATTGTGACTAAAGAATTTCATTTTTCTTTCTGTCAGCAGATTACCTAGAAGAGCTTCGAGAGGCACCACGTAGCTCCTGGAAAAGCTGCCCAGCACAGTCGGGGTTGTTACTCGCAGCATGCAGCAAGGCTTTGCGGAAGGCATAACGGTATCTCTTCTGGCGAATAAACGCCCTCTCTTCCCGGCACATGTGCTTGTATTTCTCTCTGAGGTACGAGCAAAGCCGAAGTAGCCGTGTTCGTCGTGAGGAACCTCTGTCGTCTTCCATTCTGTTCATGGAGGAAAAAAAACATCAGTCATGAGCAGAAGCATTAAGTTTAAGTTGACACTGCAGAGTTAAATGTTTATATACTGACCCATTCTGTGGTCTCCAAGAGCTCTGATAAGGAACAAATGTCACAGCCTCTTCTTCGTCATCATCATCTGCACTGTCTTCAGACCAGTCCAGTCCTGGAAGACAATTTGGAGACAAGTTTGAGGAGCTACTCATTACAAGTAACTTAAATTAGAAGTCCCCAATCATATTTAAGATAGTTCAGTTATTTCTTAAGATTGTGCACATGTTTCTTAAAACTGCTGATAAATGAATTTAAGATAAGCACCTATATGAGGAAAGAGGTCTCCATGCTCTTGTTGTCTCTTGGCACAGAGCTGTACCAGGTGTTGCAACCTGGCCAGGCAGCTGGCAGAAGGGGAAAAGTCAGCAGGACGCATGACGACCACATGCCGCTGATTGCTGCTGCCACTGTCCTTGCAACTAACAGGCAAGTGAGTAGCAGTCAAAGGCATTTTCCTGCTGAGTGTTAGCCCAGAGGGTTGCACTGGACTGGGCGCTGCATTAGCAGGCATCCCCGGAGGCAGAAAGTTGACCGTCTGAGGTGGTGATGGATTGCATAATAAACCCTGCTGCTTTCCTGGGTAAATGAAGGAAGTCACGCTGGAGTGATGGGGAGGCTGAAGACGACCTGACTGCTGCCGTGGGAGGTGAGTGTTGAGCGGTGAGGGAGGGTGAACGCGTGAGACAGGAGAGGGACTAAAGTGCTCAGGAGGTGGTTGGAAGAGGTCTGTGTCATGACAGAGTTTCTGGTTGAGCACCAGGCGACTCTGCAGTTTCTTCTTGATGGCGTTGGCCTTCCGAGGAGTTCCCACTTCCTCACCGTCTGTGTCATCTTCATAAAAGGCAAAAGGGTCCAGGAGTTCCCCATCAGGGAGGGGTAACAGGCGAGTACATGGGGGAGATGGTGGGAGTTCATCAAGACCATTGGGGGCTTTCAAGGCTAAAGAGGGCACAGTTATGTTGAGAGCAACCGACTCC
The DNA here is from genome assembly GCA_008086565.1 of Thalassoma bifasciatum. Classification (NCBI taxonomy): domain Eukaryota; kingdom Metazoa; phylum Chordata; class Actinopteri; order Labriformes; family Labridae; genus Thalassoma; species Thalassoma bifasciatum. Next base: position 381,012 of record RPOG01000300.1, on the reverse strand, counting down.
AGGTGAGCCCGTGAGCGCATGTCCTCTATAGCATCATGTTTCTTTTTCCGTTCCTTCTTGGGGATGAAGCCCAGAACCTGCAAGTGGCTGTTACAGTATCTGAAAAAAAAAAAAAAAAAAAAGACAAACATCCTTAGCACATGATGCACACAATTGACATAAGGTTTTCAAAAGCAGTGTGCACAAATATACACACCTGCGGTCCTCAGACTTGGGGATGGGGTTGGTACATCTCTGGCTGTTGTACTTTGCCACATATTCACATTGCTTGAAGGGGGCAGTCTTATCCTCCAAAACGTGCCGGATACAGAAAGCATAGCCATTTAGTCTGCGCTGCTTGCAGAGCTTTGGGCTGTATGAGCACAACGGCTTATTGTCCACCTCTGAGAAGTGTATGTGTTTGCCTTCATACATCACGTTACTCTTGTTCGTGACAACATCAGCTGATGGGATAAAGTCAGGGAAAACCAAGAGTTACACCACGAGCACTTCATACAGCAGAGGTAACCATGCATGCACATACAGGGGGAAAAGACAAGGAACAGCTGCAGACTGCTTACCAAGCTCTCTGCTAATATTGGTATTCCAAGAGTCAACATGCAGAGAGTCCACATAATTATGCCTTCAATTTGAACTTCATATTATTTGTGGAGATAGTTGTAAGCTGGAATTTAGTCACATATTCAAAAACCTTAAAGTGCAGTCCCACTTTGCCTTTAAATGCTATTCTCTTTGACACCCCCTATTATTTAGTGTCAAAATACATCATTTGGAAATGGCTAAGAAATACAGAGTATGCAATTTCAATGAAAAGTCCTGATACGTATCTGCCAACATTGCACCAACAGGATGATATGAGGACAGTAATGTGCATGACAAAGTTCAAACTTATGAAACATTTACTTGACAGTATTGAGTGAAGCAGTAAATTAATGACAAGCCAAAATGTAACAGAAAGAGTGGCCCTTCTGAAATTTGAATGTAAAATGAATAAAGGCTTGATATTCCTCCTGATGACAAGCAAGCATTACAAATATGATGCCACTGGTTTGTCACAGTCCACTAACTATAATCTTAGCGTTAGCCTCTGCTTCGACATTAGCGTCGCTGCTAGATTGAATAGTCGAGAGTGTTTATAAGTTGGTGAAGAAAATTCAAGGTCTTGTGAGCTTAGGTGTCATTTTTCACGTGCATATGGGCTGTGTAGATGCCCTTCGGTTAAAGTAAACTAATTCAGGTAAAGACGAAGAACCAGACAGGCAGCTAACGGTTTCTAACATTTGCTAACCTAACTACCATTATAGTCCGGTGAGCTAGCTTATTAGCTTCGAGTCCAAGGCAAACTTTACACTTAAATAAAGATAAATACGCAAAAAACAACCAACATAAATCTACAACGAGTTAACTTAACTAAATTTGTGTGTATGAACACATTTATGAAAAATCTAGCATGAAAAGTCAAAGTTGGTAATACGCTACCAAGCTACCGAGGCTAAAAACACAAAATAGTAGGCGGTAGCTAACCAGGAAACGGAAACATCAGCGAAAGGCAACAGTATAAAGGTTTATTTTCAGTTAAGTTTTGAACCGGCAAATTAAGCCATTGTCACCAAACAGAACCAGTGGTCGATTGGTCGTGGTCACAGGATTCATATGTATATAAATGTGATTTATTTATGGGGAAATACTTTCAAACAAAGGGTCTAAAAAGGCTTTCAGGCCTGTTCACGAAGGCCTCCCAAATAGTCGATATGAATGATAGCCTCTATCGTTACATAATGTGGTATTAGCAGGCTGCGAGACTTAAAACTGTTAGCGTTGCTCAAATGTCCACTTCTGCATATGACAATGAGTCATTTTATCACAACAGAGTTTCTCAAATAAATGAGTCATTCTTAGGAGGCCTTTTAGCTTTGATAGCCCAGCGGCCTGGAGTTGGACGCCTGGCCGGCCAAGGCCTGGGTAAAACGGCTAGTACAGAAATCGAGACCGAGGCTGTATACAGTTTCGCTTACCTTAAACTGGTATGGGCTGTGTAGGGTATTCGCTCCAGATAGACGGCCGAAAACACTCCTAGGATCAGCTAGGCTATTTGTGTATCGATATTCGAGATAGGAAAGGAACAGGGATCTTCATTGAGCTCGGAATATGTAGAAATAAGGATGCATGTAAATATATGCTATCCAGAGCAAATTACAAGCCGTAGGTAGGCTGCTGAGGATTTTTGTTGGATCCACAGCAGACTCCTCACAGCACCACTACAGGCACTGCGGGGACATGACAACAACCCGCTCAACAACAACAACCTATCCTACCATATTGGAAATTCAACTTTGTTAAAAACCCCAGCAGTGTATCATGTTAGTGACTTCATGACAGAAGGGAGTTTGTTTTGGGGGCACTGCCCCTCACAATTCTCCACGTATAACGCGTTTGTGGCTAATCACATTTACAAAGAGGTCCGACAAAGTGTTGAAGTGAGTATTCCACCTGGACTACGGCTATCGTCTTCCATATGAATGAGTTACTAGCTCTGCTGCCACTGTTACCGGCTGATCACTGATGATGAATCACGTGCCAGGCACAATCAGAGGCTTGGGGCTTCAAAAGTTTACTATCATCACGGAAACAGAAATACACAAATATAAAGGGAACATTTAAATTGGGCATTTGAAAAATATTGAATTTGCTACAGAAAACTGATTTATTAATTTTCACATGAATGAACTTGTACTATAATTACTTTATCTCCAGGAAAATATATGCCTAACACTTTTCAATGCTGGTAACTTCACAGGGGGATACTTGGAAAGGAATGATTTCGTCAACCTTTGGTCACAGCTATAAATACGTGCTTGTCCTAAGAAATGTGTAAATTAAAGCTCTCAGGGGTGCATCTCTGGAATTATCATTTGCCAAGCTTACATTTTCATTTAGGAAGTAGCACACACACGTCTATATGTTAATAAAATGTGTTAGTTTCATAGTTTCTGTAAACAGTGAGGCATCTGTTAGAGTCACAGATTTGCTACAGTGAAATAAAAGTGCAAATAAATAGGTTTCTAAGAAAAGTGCAAACAGCAGAGTTGTGCGTATCAATTTTTTTTTAGCCAGTAATGTATAGATGGCTATTCACAGGGTTTTAACATATGGCTGGCTCGTCCACAGCTTGTGCCCCCTCCGTGACAGCTTTCACACACTTGGCCATCGTCTGGGAGGCTCTGCTTATAGGATCTGTGGATTAAGATGGAGAACGGATTTCAAAAATCTGTATATTGTATAAAAAACAATGGGTCCTCGTGTTCTCAATTAAACAATTCATTGTCTACATATTAGATTTAAAAATGAAGATGCATTTAAATTGCATTTTAAACTGTTGTATGGAGTAATATTACAAAAACTAGGACCACAATACAATGCGGTTTTGTAAAATCAAAAAGGCTTTTTATTATGTAACAACTGAGTAAATCAAAATATAAATGCATACAAAGAAAATAATTTGTCAGTCTCTTTGATTTGCTGTTTTTGCTAAATTCTGTTAAATATAGTTACATTATATTTAGCTTAGATGTTAAAGTTTATAAAAAAGCTTTAACAGATATGTTAACAATTACCTTTTGTTTCTGAGCAGGTACACTCAAAACACTGTACAGATATTTGTCCATGTATAGGTAGGTAGTTTCTATGACATTTTCTTATCATGAGCACTGAAAAGTTGATCACGCTCTAACCAGCGGTAATTGCAAAAATCTACCATTATTTTCATTCATTCTTACTGATGTAAAAAGGACCCCTCAGCTATAATGATGTCAAGAAAATGAGGGAATCTTTATTTGGATCATTTTAAAATATAAAAGGATAATGAAATCAGCACACACTGCTAATCAATATCAGCCCAAATGAACGTAATCAGTATTACTAGGTCTGTAAAGCAGGTTTGTATAAACAAATTTCTGGTAGTTTCTAAATTGAAAGTATTATTTATATCATGATCATGATATATAAGACTCACCTGTCATATAGAAGTCCTTCACAGTGAGCTGTGAAGGAACTAAAGGTTCAGAAAGGACAGCCTGGTTTATCCCCTGGAAGACAAAAGCCAGAGATCAATGACTTGAAGGAAATCAGAGGGAAGAAAACTGTTTGTTTAAGTTTGATAGCAAACTGGAGGAATAGAACAGCTGACCTTTGACAATTCAGTGGCCTGTTTAAAATAATTGGCCTCCTCAACGTCATCATATCGGACCAGATTTGGGGAAACTTCTGCCAGTCGATCACGTACTTCATCAAGAGTGTCATAGGGCAGAGTCACTCCAGCATGCTTAAATTAAACAGAAATTAGTCTCATTATTTTCTTTCTCTTTTTCATTACTAGGATGATATTTTACTACAGTTCACCTCTGATATGGCCCTGATAATCCTCCAGTCCTCCCGAGCCATGCCTGGCGCAGTCACAGCGACTTTGGTCTGCTGAGCACGGCCTTCAGTGTTCACATAGGTGCCACATTTCTCAGTATATGCTGCTCCAGGGAGTATGACGTCAGCTATTGGTGCGCCAACATCGCCATGGTGACCTGGTAAGTTTGGACACAGAGAATTGAAACAATGAATACATTTTGACATCTTTGTGAATGCGATGATAGACTGTGTTCAACTTGGTGTTTAATGTTGCTGTCAGGCACAAAGCATCTGCTTTTATTGAGTTACTTTACGTATTCAGGTTTTTCTTTTGCTCTGGTAAAATGAAATTACGCTGCCTCTCTCAGCTGCCATACATAAATTAATGCAAATGAGAGAGCTTCTGCAGCTGTGCAGAACACCAGCTGACCTTGATAAATTATGAAGCTATCCTTGGGTAGATCTTGGCGAGTAATGCAGCTAGAATCAGCTCCTAGCAGGAACAGAACTTTGGGTGGGTTCTTTCTGATAGCCTCCACTCCTGGCTTGTACCCAAGATCAAGTGCAGCCACTTGACTGGCAACCCTTACGTCAAAGACAAAAAAACAAAACACATGAATACCCCTCTCTGAGCCCTGTCCTGTCACTGTAAAGCTCCTGGTGAAATGTTTCAAGGCTACAACCTGTGAAGCACATTGAGAACCTTCCAGGTTTCTTCAGCACCACTGCTGGCGCGAGCGTTCTGGGCAATGGTTGACACAGCAGCCATTATCGCAGCCCCATCCTCTCTCTGCAGGCAACTGCTTCCAACCGCAACAACAGGATGCTTGGCTCTAGCCAAGACCTTCAAAAGCGGAAAAAGATAACAAGTGAGGACATTTACATCGATTGAATGCAGCCAACACTGAGAGTCCTTGGAGCTTTTACCTGGGAAAATGGATGAGATCCTGCAGCAATCTCTTGAAGAATTGTGCCGGATTCCCCAAGATGATCGTATGTGTAACTTAGGTCCACTTCCTTTCCAACAAGAGCCACCTGAAGCTCATTGTGAAGCCAGCTGAATAAAATGTACCAAACTCATGTTAATTCCTAAATATGTAATATACAATATATATAAGACTTACAATTTTGACATCTGTTAATTTAAAATACCCTTTTCTAATTCGAGCATTGAACAGAGGAGCCTCGTAGCGTGGGTTGGTCCCAACCAGAAGCAGCAGGTCAGCCTCTTCGATGCCAGCAATCCCAGTGTTCAAAAGATAGTTGGAACGCAGGTCAGATCTACAGAGGCCGGGGTCATAACAAAATCCAACAGCAGCTTTTAGTGCACTCTGGATTTTCTAACCTCGTGAGAATCTTGCTCTTTCTATGATGTTACCCTGCTCCAGCCATTGGGAACACCTCCTCTGTGCACAGGTTGTCACTGTTCAAATGATTCAGCAAGTCTTTCAGAGCAATAAGAGCCTCTGCATCTGCCAAGCCTCCAACAACAGCAGCCACTTCATGGCCCTCTACTCCCTGCAACTGTCAAATAAAATAGATGCTAGGTTGGAAACACAAGTTGCAAATGATCATACATTGTTATGGGTTCTTTTATCATAAGTAACATACTGCTCCTGCAACTCGAGTCAGCACATCCTCCCAGGTTGTTGGAACCAGCTGCCCAGACTCATTTTTCACCATTGGCTGAGTAAGCCGCTGCCTCTTTAGACCATCATAAGCAAACCTGCCAGGGACAGAAGCAAAAAAGACTTCAGCAATAGTGCAAAAACACAACAGTAATCTACACCTGTGAAAAGCTATGTGTAGTCGGTCAGGAACCTGGTTTTGTCTGAAATCCACTCTTCATTAATATCCTCATTAAGACGGGGTAAAATTCTCATCACCTCACCCCCGCGAGTGCTCACAAGGATGTTGCTACCCACAGCATCCAGAACATCAATAGATTCAGTCTTCCTGCAGTGAAAAACAACAACAGTATGTGAGTATAAAAACTAATCTGCCATTGTAAGAAGTTAATGGGTTAGACAGGAATCTTCCACCTGGTCTCCCACGGGCGGGCAGTGAAAGCATATGGTTTTGAAGTCAGGGCTCCCACTGGACATATATCAATTACATTCCCAGACAACTCAGACATAAACATCTTCTCCACGTAGGTCCCAATCTGCAGGTCATTGCCTCTCCCAGTAGTACCCAGATCTTCGACACCAGCAATCTCACTGGCAAAGCTGTGGAAGCAAAAATTGCCTCAATTCTTATTTTCTCAACATAAACTGAACCAGCATCCCCAGGATAATCCAGATATGATTGATATGTGGCTTACCGCACACAGCGAGTGCATTGGATACAACGAGTCATGATCGTTTTAATGAGAGGGCCAATGTTTTTGTCCTCCACAGCTCTTTTGCCCTCTGTGAAGCGGCTCCTGTCACTGCCAAACTGCATGGATTGGTCCTAGAAAAAATAACATCTAGTTTCAAGCAGGTTAAATGTAAATAAAACAAGGTCAGACATAATCCAAGGAAAAAATCTACAAGTTGAGGAGATTTTCTTACCTGAAGATCACATTCTCCCCCTTGATCACAAATTGGACAGTCCAATGGGTGATTAGCCAGTAGGAACTCCATCACACCCTCTCTGTGCAACATTAGACACAAACAAAACATATAACAGGCAAAAATTAGTGCTTAAAATATATTTTAAGATAAGCTTAGATCCATGTAGCCTACAATATCTAGCTTGAAAGTTTTCTTATACCTGGCCTTTCTTGTTTTGTCAGAGTTGGTTAATATATTCCATCCCTTCATGACTGGCATAGCACAAGCTGCGACTGGCTACAAGAAGAATAAAAATACAATTATCTTAAATCAGCATAGATGATTTTATTTGAATCATACAAACACATATATATATATACTTTTTCCAAACATACCTTTGGAACTTTCTCTATTTCCACAAGACACATGCGGCAGTTTCCAGCAACTGACAGGCGCTCGTGGTAGCAGAAGCGAGGAATCTGCATACCTACCTTCTCACATGCCTGTGACAACATTGAGTCACAGTGTCATGCCTGATGTTTTGATTCAAGATAACATGAAATTACCTTTGTAAAGAAACTGAATATGTAAAGATAAAATGTTTCACCTGCAATACTGTGGTCCCTGGCTCCACCATGACAGGTGTCCCATCCACAAACACCTCCACGAGGTTACTGGCAGCACTTGTTGCAGTTGCTGCATTGCGAGCTATAAGCAAAGTTGAAAAACAACTTTCTTTAATCCAAAGTGCTGGGGAAAAAAAAAATTTTCATGGCTAACAGAGGAGGCTGCAATTATTGATTTTTTGGAAACTATTGGGATCCAAATAAAGAAAAAAAATCAACAGTTACTATCACTTTATAACACCATGAAACAAAGACCTTCTCCTTTTTCTAAATAATGACAAATATTCTCACTGTCACCGGAGGCTAAACTGAACCAGACACAGCCTGGCACCAAATAAAGTAGCTGGCAAAGCTTTAATCCTGCCTATAATCCATCAGTGACAAGGTTCCTGGTTCTAACTCTACCCAACACGCACAATTAACAAATGGATGTTCAACAGAAGTAGTCTGTAGGACACAAAATGCACCTTAGGAAGGCACATAGTTACCATTGATAGTAGCTGCTCCTCCTTTGGAAATAGCTGCTGGAAGGATACTCCGGCTCACAGCAGGCAGACGCAGCATGCTGGGAGAGAAGTGGAGAGGCAGCGACATTCATAAGGTCTTAGGTCTAACAGTTAACTTTTTTTTGGTTGTCGTACTCTAGAACATAGTGCCAACATCCATTTGGATCAACAGGGTGGACAGGGAGATACTGAAACAGATGAGGCAGAGAGGCCTGGGATGATCCAGTAAAGAAACACAGAGAAGCTGTTTCTTTACACTGGTTTCAAAGAAAATGTATGGGTGACAACAAAAGCAATGTGGGATTACATTGTTTGTGTTTCACAGTGATTACACAGGAGACAAAGGCTATAGAAAAATGTATCACATCACTTCTGCTAACTTTACTAGAGTAACAACCCGTATAACATACAAAAAATGTACAAAAACTGTCTATGGGACAATGTTATGGCAAACAATAAGAAAAAAGGCACAATAATCAGACTTATCTGTAACATTTACCCTAATGTTGGATATAGTGCAAGAATATGACAGAAACTGTTTTTAGGACAACGTGAAACCACAAAAGTGTCATTGAAGCTTCACGTTAATTGTAGTTTGTGTACAAAATAAAAACACATTAGGAATTCGTCTAAGCTAATGTTATGACGCAAAGCTGTCCATGAACAGCAAAGCTATGATGTGACGTAGATCAAAATAATGTCTCAATAATTCAGGGTGAAATTTACGCCGCTACTGTTCCCTCTGGTGCTTCTAACGTTACTGTGTCTCCACTCGTTAACACATACTGACACCGCGTTAAAGTGTAATTTCTCTCCTGTTAAATGTATCCTCAGAAAGTTAGCACACGATGCTAAAAACAAGCACCCAGATAACGGAGTCACCGGAGTCAACCCAGCCGGCTAACTTCACCCTTTCATGCTGCTGGAGATGTGATATAAACATGCACTCAGCACATTTACCCTGACATTTAATCATATTTGGAGTGAGAACAATTTATGGCCATTACGATGACAATTCACTCACCTTTCACAGTGTTGTCCTCATGAGACTGCCCACGACACAGATTGCGCACTGTCTAGTTATTATGCTGCGTCATGGATTAAGTAATCCTGTATACTATAATCCAGAGGCTTCCTCTCTTAAATACGCCCTAATTTTATCACTCTGTTACTTAACACTGGCATTTAAACACTCGGTGGTAACCCTTTTTTCCGCAGCTACCCTTCTGTTTTATAATAAGTCAAGACAAGATGTTGACAAACTGCAGTGGAGTAGAGGTAACAGCAGGGATTTCCTTTTCAGACATCTCAGATTCAGTTATTATTGGGGTGAACATATTATGAAAACCTGAAAAGAGGTCTCCCTACCCAGCCCCATGAAGATACTGCAAAAATACATGGAGGTACTCAGAGATGACAAGTAGCATCAAAAACATATTTAAAACACTCCTTTTCTGTTGTAAGTGAAAATTTTCTAAAATATTAACATAAATAATGTATGGAAGCCCACCCCACCAGAAAATATGTGAAACTGAAAAACTTTAGATTTTTTCCCCCAACATTAAGACAAAGTTTTGAGACAAAAAGTCAAGTTGATTAAAGAAGAAGGCAAAACTATGATTTCTGTTCTCATAACTTTGACTATTTATCTCAACATTTGACTTTTTTATCTCATAATTTTGACCTTTTCTCAAAAATTTGAGTCAATATATGAGCTGTAGAAAAAGTTTAGAGCAACCTTGTATTTTTTTTTATGTTTATAAAAAATCCCCATTGGATGTAATTTTACACCCAAAAAGGAGGACATGCCTATGCAGAACAGGGCACTTGGTCACCCTAGATATTATTATTATTATTATTATTATTATTATTATTATTATTATTATTATTATTATTATTATTATTATTATTATATTACATTATAATATATGAGCCCTTTGAAAAAGGATTACAGATGCATGATTCATGGGAAGATTCATGGGTCTGAGAGGCAGAAATGTGATGTCCACATATGTAGACGCCAGGTCTTAAGAGGTTAAAGGATCTTTCCTTTTTTTTTTTTTTTTGCTGTGTCACAATCTGTTGTTTTAGGAACCTTCCTGACACAGGATGGAGCACTATCCCTTAACATCACAACCGTGTCATCTGTAAGAGTCAGAGTTTGAAATAACAGGAAACAGCTGAATTAGGCACAGGCCTTCAGGAAATGGAGCGAAATGCACATCTGGGTTTGTCATGTGCGTTACAAAGCCTCCAGAAATCCACCAAGAAATCTACTTTGTATGTACACAAAAGATTAAAGGTTACTTTAATGAGGGAACAATGACAGAGCCAACTTCCCCCATTTAAAGTCATAAAATGAAGATGAACAAACAAAGCACAACAGATGTTCTCAAGAAAGTATATATTTGAAATATATTAGAGTAAAACAACTATATAGCTCTAGATTAGTTTAAAAGTTTTACAATACATTAAGAAATAACTAGCAGCAGGTTTATACAAAATATACAAAACATTAAACATGTTAGAATACAAACACACAAAGCATATTATATACACAGACACAACAAACAGATATAATCCTTCAAGAGTACAATGTTAATGCATATGTTATACATGTCGGTGTCTTGACTCATAATGTAATTCAACAATATTTGTCTTCATCAGTAAAACAAAAGAATCTGAAACATTTGACTGTAATTTTCTAAAGCTTGTCAGATTTTTTTTTATTTGTCAGAGAAATGTTGCCAATGCAAAGATATTTAGTTCACCATCACATTAAATTAAGAGTTTGAAGCAGAAAATCCTCAAAGTTCAGAAGCTGGAGTATTAAAAGTGAATATATTAAATTTTAAATATCAGTTCAATCTACCTCATTCTTAACAAGTCTCTTGGGTTAAGCAGAAGGGAAAGTAGAAGATACAAGCTCAGTCTGCACATTGCACTCAGTCTCACACAACTTAGATTTTCCATTTAAAGTAATAACTCTGTCAAAGTAAAAAAAAAGGAAAATCTTAGCTCCAGAGCTGGAAAGAACAGCAGTAATAATCATCCGTTGTCCAAGTAACAGCCAGTCATGTTTTTCATGGACCACTTTTACGGTCTGATTATGGTTGTAATCATATAGTTGATGACTCCACAGAGTCCTCTGGCACACTGTTATGGTGAACCCCAGGCACGGACTCCATCTCAGTGGCAGAGACTGATTGGCTGAGCTCTCGCAGTGAACTCTTAGTTATGTTCAGGCATGCACGCTTGAGGATATGACGCACTTTTTTACTCAGGAGCATATACAGCAGGGGGTTAATGCAGCTGTTAAAAAAGCCTAAACTGGTGACGAGAGGAAAGCCAGCTTTCAGTATGTTGTGCAGGGATCCTGAGGAATGAATGGATAACTCCATCAAACTAAAAGTATGAAAAGGTGTCCAGCACAAAAAGAAGGCCAGAATCACAGCAGAGACGGTTTTGGAGAAGCTAGAAAAGCGAACCAAGCCCCTAGAATTTTTCACTTTGATTGTCAAGAGTATACCGGTCACAGATATCGCAGTAAAAGGTAAAAGAAAGCCAATAGTGGTGCGAATGACCACTATAGCAATGTGCCACATGGCTGCTATGTGTGGGTCTTTTTGGTGGAAGTTGTTGAAGCACACCACCTTGTCATGTAAGCGCACTGTGTCGCGAAAAATCGCTGCAGGGCAGCTCAGGAGAGCAGCTAGCACCCATATGCACCCACATACAACCCAGGCTTTTCCTAAGGTGCGGCGCCTCTGAGACCAGTTTAGGTGAACCAGAGAAACATACCTGTCTATGCTGAGCACTGTGAGGAAGAGCACACTGGCAAACATGTTCATCACAGACACAAATGAGACTATCTTACACATAGCCACGCCAAAGTCCCAGTGGAAGCCCCCCAAGATGTAATCAATGTAGAAAGGCAGAAAAAGCACAAAAACAAAGTCTGCAATCGCAAGATTGAGCAGCCAGACACTGTTGACGGTCTTTTTGCTTTTAAATGCTGTCACCCAAATGACAGTCCCATTTCCAATCAGTCCAAGCACAAAGGAGGTTATGTAGATAACTACTGAGATTATGTGGATAGCTTCCCTCTGCCTGTGCTCCGCTCTAAGGTCCTCCACGTCCTCATACTCTATGTCATACACATAGATGTAGTTTTCATAGTCCTCACCATAGTCCCCCATGTTGTCAGAAACCTCTGTGGAATTTTTTGTGAGAAACTTAAGGTGAGACAAACTTCAGCAAAACCTGAATGCATTTTAATCATTTTTTACATGTTGTCTCACCTCAAACAGCTTGTTTTTATGCTGAGCTTCTCTCCAGAGGGATCCAGTCTCCTGTCTTGCCCTTCTTTCCGATCATTCAGTTCCTGTATTAAAGTTATGACTGGGTGTGTCCTGAGTTTCTCTGGAACATGGTGCCAACATCCATTTGGATCAACAGGGTGGACAGCAAGATGTCCAACAGATGATACAGAGGGAGCCCTCCTGGGATGATTCACATAGTTTATGTTTCAGTAAACAGAGAAGAGCTGTTTTCTTACAGTGAGCTCTCATGCATAAGCACAAAGGAAATGTGTGGGTGATGAAAAGCAATGTGGAATTTCATTGTTTCCTTTACAAAGTTATTACAGAGTAAGAAAGTGGATGAAAGGTCTCGTTTTAACATGTATCACTTCAGCTTGTGTCGTTATCAAGGCATGTAGAGGCTTGAGGTCTTGGCAAATCACCATAATCTGTTAAAAACACCCCAAATTACATTCATATAACATGATAGAGGTCCTAAACTTTCAGAAAAACTCTCGATATATGAGTTTAATTTCAATGTGGTTGCAAACATTGATAATAAACAGACTTACTGGTGATATTTACCCTTGAAAGATGTGAAAAAAGTGCAAAAACATGAGTCAGGAACTGTTTTTAGGAAAATGTGAAGCTGCATGCAGCTAGTGTGGGCTTGAAAGAGACTCAAAAGTCAAAATCAACAAATTATAGAGACAGAAATGGAACCAAATGCTTTTGTAGAGAGGAACATAGTGTGGATTTACAGCTGAGAACAGTTACATAGAAGAGTGAAAGAGCTGGACAAAGTATCTGTAGCGACAGAAAACTCTAGAAATATGAGTTTAACCTCAATCTAGTTGTGCACACTGATTATTAAACAGAGTTACTTTTACTATTAACCCTTAAAAGATGTGGGGAAAAAAGTGCAAAACTATAAAAAAAAAAAAATCAGAAACTATTCGGACAATCTGAAGCTGTACGCAGCTAGTGCAGGGTTGAAAGAGACTTTACAGTCTGCATTACAAAATCAGCAAATTAAAGAGACAGAAATGAGACCAAATGGTTTAGTAAAGAGGAACAAAGTGATGATTACCAGCTTAGAAGAGTGACACAGAACAGTGAAAGCTGGTTTAAGTATCTAAGAAGTCGATTTATCACAGTATGCAGAACAACAAATCGCGACCCATTGTATTAGGAAATAACTATTCACAACAATACAGATGCCACATACACACTATCAACATACTTGCGCAAGATTTACAGATTGAACAGCTTACCCAAAGTGCACCGCTCCCTTTAAGAAGTGTTTTTCACGAAAAGTCCAACTGCTCTTGGATCAGACTGTTTGCCTGTGTAGCCTGTGTAGCTCTGTCTGTACCGGCCCTGACTCCCCTCTGCTCTGCTCAAGTTCCTGCAGCATGTGTACACTCTTTCCGTGAGCCCATCCAAGTTAAACGGTATAGCTGTGGAGGGAGGATGGTGGTGGTGGAGCTGTGAGATGTGCAGTGGGCGCGCCGGGCTGACGCGTCTAAACACCGCAGACTGAGGAGAAGTTATTGCTCAGCCGCACGGATTGAAGAATGCTTTCATTCAGAGGGGCTGCAGGCTTCACACTGCCACAGGGGGATAAACCCCTCAGCGCATGTCTCCCCCCTCAGCGGATAAACAGAAAAGTTTGAATGAAGCACATTTTCTTATTGACACGCTGATCTTCCCCTCTCCAAACCCTCCCCCTAGAATTCACCAAACTGCTTTAGGCAGTTGAGCCAAGTTAGGAAAAGTCCATTTGCTACTTTTCTTCTGCAAATCAACAGTCAGAGAAAGCATTCTTTATCCTAAGTGATACCTTACTGATGAGAAACAACCATCTCTTCAAACACCGAATTTATGTAGAAGCCAAGAAAAAGTTTCTAAATTTAAAGTTACGACTTTTACAGGGAGAGCAGGACTCAACCTTAAGCAGCAACCCTTTTTAGTATGCATCCATCTGCTATTTATTTCTATTATGTGATATGTTCCTACATCTTGCAGTGGTGTGCACAGACATTTTGAAGGGCAGGGGCAAAAGTAGAAAAAGGCACCTTCAGTGTGCTTTTTGGCTCCCAAGCAGGCACTTGACCATGTTTTTGGTTCCCAAGAAGGCACTTAAGCATGTTTTGGCTTCGAGGAAGGCAGTAAATTATGTTCTAACTGGTCAAAGAGGAAGATTAGAGTGGTTTGCCAACCAGTCAGGCACTTTGGTGTTTCTTTCAGCTCCCAAGAAGGTACTTTAGTGCAGGTTCGGCACCAAAGAAGGCACTTTTGCATGTGTTTTGGCACACAAGAGGGCACTAAGCGTACATTCTATCTCCAAGAAAGGAACTTTAGCTTGAGTTTTGCATCAATTGATACCCTGTGTACACCTGTTATGTTATGTTGTGATGCTTGTCCAAAGAGTTATGCATCAGATTTCTCATGAAGGAGGACAAAGATATGAGGCATATCCTACATTCAGAACCATGACATGCATTTTTAGATGAAAATGTCCAACAACAGTTCCACAGATTAGTTCACTTTCTGGCAGTTTTCATGAGTTTCAACATTTTTCATGTGCAATGAAATTAAAATGCATGTAAGTGAGGTTAAAAAAAAGTGTGGTGGAAATTTTCTACTGTTTTTTGTTTCTCCCTGTTTATCTCTGTAACTTACTATCATGTGTTGCGCAAGGTCACAAACCTGTATTTGGCCTCAGAGTTATCATTGTACAGGGACAGTGTGGCTCCAGTCTTGTTGGATGAGATCTACATTATCCTGTCTCCATGAACAGTTGAGACTGTTTGTCTGCAGTATTTAAGGACTGACATCCAAAGCTGAATGTACTGGCCTGTCAGACAGACATATAGTAACCTCATAAATGATAAACACTGAACACACTAAGTGGCCTGTTAGAACTGACTTAGCATTTCACTACACATCCAAGTGTGTACTTTGTCATTTTTACTCAGTCGATCAAGCCATAAACTATTAATCTTGAGTTTTCTCCTTCAAATGGTCAACTTCCTGAAATTTCCCGAGCAATAAGAACAAAAGATTCTTCTCAGATGTAGTTAAAAATCAGTAGAAGAAGTAAATAAGTGATGAGAGATGGATTGAATAACTACACCTTGAAAGTACTAGCATAATAAATGTCTACAGAAACTGCAGGAAGCCCCATCAGTGTGGCTGCTTGAGCAACATTAAGGCTTTCCTTTATGCCCATTTCCAGTTTGGCTAATACTAAAAATAATATAATTCATGTTCTGAAATCTATAATGCAACCCAATGTATTTTTTGTTCAGTTAATTACTGAATATCCATGTATAAATGTTGCTGACATTAAAACTGTGTATAAAAGATTGTAATGTGCATGATGTCTATAATGGCAGTAGCCAACAAATAACTGAAATCAACTTTTATCAGAAACATCTGTTTCAAGGCATGTAGTGCCTCACATGGCCATATCATATATTTGTTGTACATTTTTACTTCCTGTCCTCCATGGTTTACACTGGATACACAAGCTGATCAGGATTTACATCAACAAACATTTTTTCCAAAGTGACGCAGGTTGAAGAGAAAAAAAATGTCCTGTGTCTTGTTGCTTACTCATCCCTTTTGTTTGATCAGATAGTCAGACAGCCTGGTCCCAGTTGTCTCCATCTCTTGCAACCCAAAATGACCATCTCATCCCTGTGTGGTCAGACGGTTCAGCCCTGAGGGTGGAGCTGTCACATCCTCTAATATCTCCCTGTGTGTCTTTTGAGTGTGTGTGTGCCTTTGAGCTGATCCATGGATTACTTCATTTATTTTACATTTAATTTCTTATTTGAGACTTAAAAACTATTACTCAAATACGGATAGTACAAAACAATGAGTGGGAGTTTAATAGCTTTAACTGTAGGATTGTTGGACTTATTATTTTTCTATATTAAGAGCTAATATTTCAACATTTATGTAAGACAACAATTAAATAAAATAAAAGGAGAAAAACTTAGGATTTAGTTGGTGTTTGATAAGATAAACAAATCTTACTTTATGATAACATAGATGTATGACAATTACAAAAGTAATTTTAGAGTAAGTTCTGATATTAAATTAATGGGACATTGTCTACACTATTAAGTGTAACTTGTTGTTTCAGTGTAATTTAATCATGTCAAACGCTGCCTTAAAGTTTTATGTTAGGTCAAAGAATGAATGGTTTATAACCAAATGGAGCCATCTTGATTGAATTAGATGTCTTGTGTCAACTCTTGTCTTAGTTTGGTTGATTTAGACTTGTTAGACTTATTTCCCTCAAGTGGATGCTTGAAATAATTGATCAGTTTTGGCATTCTGAGCAGAACTTAAGCTGTAGCTTTACTAAACAGCTGGGAGGGGCTAAGGTGATTGTGAAGTCAATATGCATTACTGATTTATTTGAATGTAATATTTCAAATTGAAACAGACCATACCAACTTAGATGTAATAAATGTCATAACAACCTCAGAAATCTTTTGTCATAATATGCTAGAATAAGAAATGCGCAAAACCGTATACAGTGAACCCCAGAGTCAGTTTTAAATTGCTTGCTATCTTTTTTATGGTCTTATTTACACTTATCCATATCACTACTTTCAAATTCTATTTCAGGGTGTTTATTTTTGACCAATGGCTGCAGTAAAATGACAAGAAGATTGATTAAAAACATCAAATGAGAAGAAAATAAAGGATCTTCGGTGGATAGAGATAAATATTTAAGTTATGTAGTTGGTTTATAGTTTGGTCTTTGTTTTGATTTTTGATGGTTTGTGTTGTTAGTGGTATTTTTGTTTATCCCAGGGGCCCTGAATGCCACATGCTTAGATCTGAAAAAAAAGTGGATTTAGTGAGAAAAAATTAAATCACAAATATATTTCATTTATCCATAGGTATCATTTGGATTTATGAAACCACAATTTTGATTCCAAAATTTTTTTTGGTCTCGAATAATTTTTTTTTTTTTTTTTTTTTTGTTTGCATAATATTGACAAATTTCTCTCCATACAGGAAGGACATGTTTGTCTCCACTGACCAAGGTGGAGTCCGCTGCCGCTTGACTTCCAGTTGCCGCTGCCTGGCCACCGCCTTCTTTTCTATTCCCCCCGCCCTTCCTCTCCTGTCCCCCTCCTCCTCCTCCTCCTCCGCCTCCCCCTCTTCCTACTCCTCCTCAGCAGCTACTGCAGCAGCAGCAGCAGCAGCATCCCGGTGCCTCCCGGATCCATGAAGAAACCCCCCCAGCACGGCACCGCCTCCGCCACAATGGGCCACAACCTATTTATTGCGTTGTTGTGTTGATATCGAGATATTTCAGTAATCAAATATGAATCATGCATTTGATATTTCTGGCCACTTTGCTCGTCAGCATCCTCTCGCCTTGGCTTCATCCATCACTAGCGTCCTCCGGTACGTATTGCACTATAGCCTGCTGGCTTTCCTTGTCACTTTCATCATGTTGGAAACAGCGATCACTCTCTGTGTCAGGCTTTGAGGAGATATCACGATGTACTGCAGGCATTGCGTTCCCCCCTCAGAAACAGATAGGGAGTTATTTGATTTGTTATGCGGCGTCTTCAGCCTGATGGTGATGGTGCATGGGGCAGACTACAGCATCTCAGCACCTTTTGTTCAGCATTTAGAATAAACAGCTCTTTTGGGTTAAATAGGAAAGCACGATTTAACTGACTCTTAAACTCAGGTGCATTTCTTTCTGCTCTGCTGTCTTGGTTGCATAATGCACTCTGCATTTATCTGTCTACTGCAGAGTTTGACAGAAGAATCTGACACTGAAATGAAACAATTAATAGTCTGCAATTCTGTAACTCACATATGTGGTTTACCATACTCTTTTACGTCTTACTGAACTGTAACCTAAGGCAGAGGAATGAAGCTGTGTCCACTTGCCTCAGTGTTATCGATACATTTTATGAATAAAGCACAGCAAGCTGATTGTATGTGAGGACCCAATCAGGTTGTTCATGTCTATACGTTTGGAATTTTCTGGCAGCTTCTCAAGGAGTCGAGGACAAGGTTGAGAGGGACGCAGTGCCGGCTCTGCTGAAGCAACAGGCAACTGCAGCACCTGCTCCAGACAACAGAACACAGCATGCAGCAGAGCATGTGATCACCTACCCCTCACGGTTAATCTACTACCTGAACGAGGACTCGGAGAGTACCTACCATGACCTGGACACACGGACCAAGACCCAAGGCACGGAGGGCCAGGTGAGCCTGCAATCAGGAGGGATACATGAGGGAGAATAATGCTGAGATGTGGGAAGTTAATTCTCTGAAATCAGAATTCGGTTCACTGCCAAGTAGGTTTGTGTATTAAAGGAGTACGTCTTGGGGTTTTGGTAAAGTAGAATAAAGAAAGAGATGATCAAAGAAGTGAGTAAAAAGCCATAGTGTTGCTGTCGAGGAACTTAAATAGAGCAAAACAATGAAAGTATGAAATTATATGCTCATTATTTATAGTTTTTTCACAGTATTAAATAGGACAGCACAATTTTGGGGAAAAAGTATAGCGCTGTGTTTTTTTTTTGTCACCTGATATTTTCTAAAGGAACCCTGAAAGTGTTAAATAAAGCACCTTATGTGACATTAATTTTGAGCAAACTGTCAGATTGTCCAAATCCCTGCTACACTCTGCTTACATTCACTGCTACCTCTCTCTCAGTCGCTCGACCACTCACGCTGTACATCACTCTGCCCGACTCTGATAACAGCAGGTGAGATGACAGAGCGCTGAGAAGGTGCTCAAACTGTAGGAGTCGTTGCGTGTAATGTGGTAAAATATGTAAATGGATGCTCATTTAGATCAATAAGTAATGTGATTAGGCGGAGACAGACTGACCAAACTTAACTGGAAGGCTCAATTATATCGAGATATATTATATACCTTGGGATCTGATTAATGCACATGTGAATATTGTGATGACAATTCTTGGTGGATAACCTTTTGTCACTCAATAGTGAGCTGTGTGGTCAAGGCAACAAATGTTCAGAGTTAAAGATCTGTTCTGCTCAAGGCCAGTCAAAGCCGTGATACCCACCATGATCAGACACAACACATGAGCCGATAAGTTTCATTATGTGTGGAAGAACTTGGATCAATGCCAGAGCGACCATGCTGAGGAGGCCTTTCTTCCAGTTTGCCCACTGTAAATTACCATCTGCCATCCATCCACCACATCTGTTATCAGTGCTCTGTGCTGAAGATGATGTTGAAAGTGGACTCCAGAGAATTGTTTTGCCTGATGTAGGCTATTAGCTACCTTACGCTTGTTGTAATCTGCAGTGACTTCTCTTTTCTCTCTTGCAGGCTGTCCATCTTGCACAGGCTAGTTTCCAGTTAGAGGCTTTTGGCGAAAGATTTGTTCTGGATCTTGCATTGAACAAGTAAGTCCAGCTCTCCCAGCTTTTTTACACTTATTTCAGCTGAAAGCGCGTTATCGCTGTATCCAGAATTGTGCGTGTGGTTCCTTGTGCAATGGCCTGTAATTGGTTTACTGGGGGCCACTTCCTGTGTGTGCTTTTTGTCATGCTCTTATCCAAGATATGTCAAAGTTTCCTCTTGATTATATTTACTTTGAAAGCTGTTGGACGTAGGACATTGTTTCCCATTACAGTGATCTAAAACAGAAGCTGCATGAGAAGGGGAACCATCAGTCACAGAACCTCGACAGCCACAAGTCAGGGAAGCACATAAGGCTGAGACATATGCAGAATTTTCCTTCAAACATAAAAAACTTGTCAACTTTTAGTGTTTGAGTGTGAATGATATGTGCACCCCCTCATAATGCCATCTGTTTCCAAGGTTGTGTTGACAATAATGCTGCAGATGTTTGAAAATGGAGAGCATCGGGATAGTTTTTCATAGAGAAGCTGTGTAAACAAAGTCAAAACATTTATATTAACAGATCAGATCAACATAAAGACTTTCTGGGAAATGCAGCAGCGAAGGAAAACCTCTGCTGGGAAGCTATTATTTGGTGTTTATTATTCTGTTTTGATAAAAAGTTTGAGCAAATATTGCCGTGAAGCAAGATTAACATAACACCTATCCATCAGCAAGGAAAACTTGCTTAATAATAAATTTCCTTTATGTTTCATCTGAACAATGTGATGGTCAGGGCGTTTGGATGTAAGCACTCTGGTGAAATAAAAAACGGACAGCTCTTGTGAATTACCACCGTGCTCTGAGATTGTCTGCTGTCTGTAAATTGCACCTGAAATAAATGTGATTAATGCAGCATCAGACCAAGATAATGTCATCAGGGAAACCATAATCAGATAAGTCAGTACGCTTCATCCTCAAGTGATAAGAGCAGTTTTAACTCAGCTCTCAGTCTGTAAACAAGGACAAACTTAAACAGAATAATCTGTTTAACCAGAGTTTCCAGCAAGGTTTAACTGGTGTGCAGCAAATCCAACAGAAAGACAGTTATGCTATAGTCTGTCTGATCACTGTCGCATCTGGAGACACGAGGCTCCGGGCACTCAATGATATTGATTTCCTCCCTTCACAAAGTAGCTGCTGTTGGTATGTGAAAGCTTAATGTGCATGTGAACAAGAACGTTAAGATGCTAATTGAATTTCGTGTCCTTTAATGTGATACAGAGTTCAGATCTGTAATGAAATATTGTTGTTTTATATTGTCTGCATGGCTAAGTGCTGTTGGACTTAATGCATGTGTGCTTTGTTTGAAGCTTTCCTCTGGAACAATGCAGAGTGGAAAAATCAGCTTGTAGAGAGGAAGGGTCATAAATCACAGCTTATGTTTACTGACTTTGAAATTGCTAAAAACATCCAATGCAAGGAGGTGAATTTAATTATTTCAGCAGATGATAAATAATGTTTACCTCTCAGAATATAAGCATTGATTCAATGCTCCTGTGACTCTAACAGTAAGTACAGATGTCAGTGTCTATCTGCAGTAAATCATATGTTTTTGTTTAATGTACATAACAACATAATATAGAAAAATAATGATTTACTGTTTAGGCTTGGCTGTTGCTTTATGAATACAAATGAGCCAATACTCATCTTTAACACCTTTCTTTCACTTCTGCTCAAGTACATCAATGTCTTTAACACATGATAAGCAGCATTAGAGATGAAGTTGGAGTGGCCACATAAAACCACAGAAATTCTTTACAGCGGCAGAGAGGGACAAAGGTGTGACCTTGATTCCCAGCTGGCTGCCTCTTCTGTGGGTTATCTGTGAGCTAACTTCCCCCTGTGCTTTTTTGTGAAAGAACAGGGGTTTGAATTCTGCTTGGTGTTATAGCTGTGACAGAACAGTACAGATCTAAATATAGACAGGTCTGCAACCGGCCAATACTTAGTCTGCTCATCTCCTACCTGAAATTATAACTTTGACTGCAAACTATGGAAGCAGAATTATGCTGCTGAAGAGATATTTAAAATAAAGACAGGAGGGTGCCATGTGTCTGAGTTGGATCCAATGCCAGATTTAAACCTCATGCAGTTTCCTGGTGCCTTGCTTCTGTCTCGCTGTTATCTGCTGCTGCATTGTAGCAGTCTCCTGTGGACCAGGAAACCTGAGGCAGGACCTCTTCTTCGTCTTTACACACTTTCACACTTCTCACAGACAATTCAACACACACGTCACAATACACTCACATCCCAGTGCCTCAAACCTCCATGCCCTGCAGTACCGTCTACCTCTGCACACAAACACCAGTACACTCTAGCATGGCCCACTCTCCTCGCCCTTCCTCATCCGTGGAGCTAAAAATAGCCCTCACTCAGGAACCTCTCACAGACGCCAATCGTGGCTTGAATCTCCTCTCTTAATGGTGCACTTCCTGCTCGCATGCTGCTGAGCATCACTCAAACATGTCACATTCTCTTGTCACAAGACCACTCCATCACCTCAGTCCTCTTTGCCCCCTTTTTTTTTTTTTTTTTTTAAAGTACTGCAATACTTCCACATATCCATGGAGAAGAGGATGCTTTCTATTTGCAAGGTTACTCAGGAAAAAAAGCGCTATTGTTGCAGAAATTGCAGCCTCTTGAAGTCAGCTGTCAGCTAACAGATTGAATGTGTGTGCTCATATGTGTGTGTAATAGTGAGGGACGCTGACTCAGACAGCGGGAACTGCCGCGAGGACCGTTGTGTTCAAGGTTAAGCTGAGGCCTCACAATCGTTTATCACGGTTATCACTTCATTGGCAACTTTCTGATGATATGAATCCCCTCTGTTCTTGTTTTGTTCGCTCATTCTCAAGAACTGATCTATTTTGGGAGATTAGATGAAGACCCGTTCCTGTTTAATGCAATTTCTGACTACTGTTTCCAGGAATTTAGACTTCCTTAAATCTTGTTCCTTCATTATTAATAAAACCATCCTTTCATTTTATCAGCTGGAGTTTTGTTTGCACAGCCTCTTCCTGTGATAATTAATCATCCTGAGGAATAAATGCATCATAATTCTTCCTGCGGGCAGTCAACATTTAACATCTCCGCTGCTCTTTTGAGATGCCATGGGAGTGTTTGTGCTGGCTAATCCAGGCCCAGTGGTGATGAGTGTTCTTGTTTACATAAAGCACAACTCACCACTGGCTCGTAACCACAATTTGTGAGTCAGATAAAGCAAAGACAGACAGACGCGTGCATTTTTTATTGTCACCACTTTACATTCTTCTGCTCTAACCATCTGCAATCTGTGTTTTCACAGTGACTTGCTGTCTTCGGATTATGTTGAGATCCACTTTGAGGGGGGTAAACCTGTTATGTCAAAGGTAATGCCTCCTCATCTTGTGACTAAACTGTGAAATCTTTCTTGTTTTAGTTGCTTCTGTGGTTTCCTCAGCTGGAACACTGTGTCCTGCTATTTTTACTTTGTGCGGTCATACACATTGGCACATGAAATATAATTTAAGTAGACTTTGGAACAAACAACAGGAATTGCTTTTAGTGTTCATTTCCTCTTATTCAGCTTGCATGTGTTTTTTGTTTTCAGTGCACCTGGTTATTAAATTCAACACATTTGCTGTCACTTTAAGATCTTATTCAAATAAATGCAAAAACATCTAGGAAATGGAACAAAATGTACATATAGATATTTAGATGAATAGATTCTGTGTGAAAATGTATGAACATGTAAAGGGATGCTTAAGAGAGAGAGGAGGAGGGAAGCAGTTTAGAAATGAGAGATGGTTTCTGCTGCTGCTGCTGCTGCTGCTGATTCAGGCAGAGGGGCTGGGCTGGGCACACTGTAGCTGAATCAGCAGGGTTTTGCTCCCCTGCAGCCTCCTGATGGAGCTCTGGTCACGTGACAAAAAGAGAGAAAGCCCTCTGCAGTAGCAGTGCAGCGTGGGATGGGTGAAGTGAGGTGGAGAAAGCGAGAGAGAGAAAGGGAGGGAGAGGGAGTGAAGGGGGTTGGATGTCCTCTGCTCACCCTGGATCTGACAGCTGAGTCACAGATAGTTCCAGGACCCGCCGTGCAATGTTTTAACTCCACATCTTAACAAGCACAGACTCCCTGCAGATATGCGTCGCAAACACACCAAACCGGCATCTGTGAGACAAGCTGTTAACTCCTCTGAGATGTTTGAAAATTCTTGTTAATTAAGTAAAAAATACGACACTTTCACCATAGTGAAGCTAATCTGAGCGATCCATCAATACATACACAGCTCATTGTGTTGTGTTGCCAGAAGTGTAGCTTCAGTTTCCTGCTCAGGCCTGCTGTGATGCTGCATTAGCACTGTTTCTTCTTTCTCCCTCCCTCAGGGTGGGGAGCACTGTTACTACCACGGCCAGGTGAGAGGGAACGATGAATCCCATGTGGCCTTATCTACCTGCAACGGGCTGCAGTAAGTATGGAGCGGGGTTCTTTTCATGTTCTGAGTATTTCTGGATTCACTTCTCTCCTATTGACTCCATATTGACCGACTCCTCTCTTGTCTTCTCTCTCTGCCTGCAGCGGGATGTTCGACGATGGAGTCCATATGTATCTAATTGAGCCTTTGCAGCAGACTCACTCTATCGTAAGTGTTTCCCATCAAAAGAAACACATTTAACACACAGGGGCTTTATCCTACAATCTATGAACAACATCCTCTGCTGTTCCTGTTTATCTTTTTTTTGTTGTTTTTGAGAGGAAACACACATGTCTTTCTTTAATTGAGATCAAACAAAAAAAGCATGTCTGGCCCAAAAGTGTCCAGTATGAGTTCAATGTAGCAGACTGTATGAGTTAATCCTGTAGTACAGTAACATACGTAGTAACATCTTATATATAAAGTACGTGTGATATCGCAAGCCGGTAGGGCAGCCAGTAGGTGTCAGATGATTTGCGAAAGCCACAACACAACAGAATTACAGCCACGAAAGAAGTTAAAAAAGGTCGACTTAAGCAATTTTCTAATGGGCGATTGCCCCAAAAAAAGTAAAGTTGTTAAAGTAAATAAAACACAATTTTCCTTTTTACTCTTAGCTATGATAAATATATCTTCCTCGGGGTATTGCCCTGCGATGTTCTTTATGGTTCTAATATTTTCATTATGTTGACAGGTAATGTGTCATATAACATTTAGCATCAAGAATAAGTCATACAATAACCTGAGCATTTTATCTTTATACAGCATAGCTGAAGTTAAAAAAGAAAACAATGTTTTACTTACTTTCACACCTTTTCTGTGTCAGCTGGGATAACTGTTCATCACTAATCCACTAAAGTTGACCTCTTACATTGTGGCTGTGCTTCCACTGAGTTGTGGCTTTTTCGTTTGTGTTGCTTCTTTTGCAAATCATCAGACACCTACTGGCCACTTCATGCAGCATTGGGCTCTGTATATTAATTAACACAAATAGTATATTTTACTTTTCACAGTGTCATTAATTTGGACCACAGAGATGTGTACAACATATTATGATTGTAAATTTAAGATTTACAAATTTAAGACCTTTTGCAAAAACAGTGATGATGGATCGAAGAACATCCAGATTCTACTTTACTTTTTCAGTTCATAGTACATTCACTGGCCAACACTTGTCCTGCACCAACTTCTGCCTGTCCCAGTTCCTCCTCAGTCTTTTAACACTTGTTGCCTCACCCTGCAGGATACAGCTGCAAGGCCTCACAGACTAAAGAGAGCAGCCTCCCTTAACTGGAACGATGATTCAGAGGAACAGGGTATGGGTTTGATTTGCTGTCATTCCTTATCTTACATAACATCCTTCATCTAGCTTTCACCTCTGACTATCACCACACCTCTCATGACCCTGGCCTTAGGTCCACCACAAAGTGTTGTTTACCAGTAGAGATTCTTGAAGATGAAGCAACAGAGCTTCTGACTCTTACATGTCAAAGTGAAAGTAGAGTTTTGATGAGTGAGGATTTTCATGTAGCAGATTCCACTTTTCCTTTTTTATACCAAGTCTGATGACCTGACTGTGGTAACTTGTACTCAGTTAACCACCTTGCTTCATGGGAAACAATCTTATATTCTGGGAAACAAAATAAGTAAACACAATCCTGTGGGAATTCCCTGACATAAATTTTTGATGAGCGTTGAAACATCTTTGGTTTGTTCTTTTGTCAGCAGTGGAGGAGGAGCAGCTCTTCTCAGAGCTCGATGACTTGTCCTGGCTGAGGCGCAGGAAAAAGAGAGCAGTAAGTGTATGAACTCATCTCTGACTAAAGTCATGCAGCAAACTTTGGTTCACCCACCCTTGTTTTGTCGTAGTAATGATGACAACAGTGAGCTTTCTGTGGTGGTTTGCGGTGTGAAATCTAAGCTGCACTTACTGATGGTTTTTCCTCTGCAGATGCCTCGCAGTATATTTGACGAGATGAAGTATTTGGAGGTCATGATTGTCAGTGATCACAGTATGGTACGTGCTCAACATAAAGAAGCCTCTTTATGTTTCAAACCTTCTCCACTTGTGTCCCACAAGAGGGAGCTGTACCAGTGAATGCAGCTTTAGCTTGGACAGTTTGTGTATGTTTGTTCTTTTCATTTGTGCCTGCAGTATAAACGACACAAGACCAAGCAGCACACGAGGAATTTTGCCAAATCAGTGGTGAATCTTGTGGATGCTGTGAGTGCCTCTTTTGTTTCCCTGTAAATGTGAAAGTTGTGCTTGATGAAGATCAATTTGTTGAGGTTTGAGGCTCCTTGAATGACAAAATCAGTCAGGGCTACTACTTTAGAGCAAAATAGTGCGTTTGACCCTATGGAATAACTGACACAAAGTTTTCTAAAACATTGCACTGACAAAAATGTTGTTACAAATATAGTGCCAGGAACAGAAATGAACAACCTGTCCTCCTAAATCTGAGCACAATGACTTATTCAACCAAGATCAGAAACACCTTATGGCTTATACTCATATCAGCATGTTTGTATCCTCTTAATAAGTTTGAGGATGACAGTAAAGTAGACCCTTGAATAAAACAGAATCACAGTGGCCTATAGACAAGAAAACTTCATATTGTTCCTACAGTGTGTGCCCATTAATATATTATACCAGCTGAGGACATTGTTTCCTCTTCATGTGAGTAAACAATCCCTTCCTCCTCCTCTATGCCAGTGTTCCTCGCCCCCTTGTCTGCTCTCCTCAGACTTCACATAATTTCTTTTCACACCCATTGTTGTTGCCTCTCTCCCTCCCTCTCTCTGTCTCTCTCTCACCCTCTCTCTCTTTATTCCTCCCATTCATGGCACACGCTTCACTGGCAGATCTTCAAAGAGCATCTTCACACACGTGTGGTGCTGGTTGCTGTGGAGATCTGGACCGATAAAGATCAGATCCCCATCAGTGTGAGGCCGCTGGAAATGCTGCGGGACTTCTCCAAGTACCGGCAGCAGAGCATCAAGCACCACGCTGATGCTGTGCATCTCATTTCGTGAGTTAAAAACACTGATAGGTTCTTTTGTACTTCAACGTTATTATGACTGTTTTTTTTGCAAAGATTCCTGCTGAAATGTTGGATAGTTTATTTTCTCCTGATACACATGCAGTTTAAGTAAAGAAACATGTTGCACATTATAAAAATTGTTTAAGTTGATTGGAATTCACCCTCATGACATAAACATCTTGAACTTTTTGGGTTGTTTTCTTATTTAACTCACACTCACTGCCAGTGTCCCATCATGTCTTGATGATTTTATTTTGGTCTGTAATGTGTAATAGTAGCTGTGACTCAGAATTATGAGCCTGAACCCACATTCAACCACTTCTGGTTCCCAAAGTGTGTGGGCTTAACTGAGAACAAATACCTGCTGCATAAAAAGGACTGTAACCTCAGTCTGGCTTCAGTTTTGCACATTTTGACCTTTCCCAGCACTCTCATTGTCACCTCTATGGTTTCAGTTTTTTTGAAAACATGCGGCATCCTCAGAGATATAAGTATGCATTGCATTTGGCTCTCTTTTTGACTGTGATGTTTTTGTCTTGTTGTCTGTCTTGTAGAAATGTGACCTTCCACTACCGCAGGAGCAGCGCTGCGTACTTTGGAGGCATGTGCTCTGTGAGCCGTGGAGTCGGGGTCAATGAGGTGAGTTTTTTCTGTCTAAAACTGAGCATCACTCTCAATCACAGTTTGTGGCTGCAGGTGAATAATCCTCAATCCCTGCTGTGTCCACAGTATGGCACCAGCTTATCCATGGCAGGGTCTCTATCCCAGAGCTTGGCTCAGAACCTGGGCATCCAGTGGGACCCAGCATCCAAGAGAAGTATACTTAAAAACCACGTTGTTGTCTCAAAGATAGTGATTTAACATTTGGCTTTCCTCTCTTCTGGGAAAAACTTAGCACTCGAATGAGGACGTGGAGACACTGCCAAAGCAGAAAACCCAGCTTTTTAGACTGACTCTTAAAAAACATGCAAGACAAGCTTTGGAAAGAAGTTTTTTGGTGATTATAAAACAGACTGAAATCAATACTGATGCCTAAATATGAGCTACAAAAGCAAACAAGACCGTTGGAGATGAGATTGATTATTTTTATATAGTTGTGATTTATGCCAGACCACACAGACACAGGGTGGGCGTTGGATAAAACAATTCTCTGCATAGATAAACTGTTTTATAATTTCTTGAGTTTTAAAATAAAGAGAGTTTTTTATGTTAGAAAATACAATTTTCAATGTGAGGAAAAATCAGGGAAGAGAATCAGTGAGAGAAAAGGTTCCTAACAGGAGGTTCAGGGAAAATAATTCATCCATAAAGACTCCATTAATTGCTACGTGCTATGTAACTGTGGCATTGTTTTTTTGCCCTGCTTTGTTGTGTTATTAGAAAATATTTCTCACTAACTGTCTTTACTTTAAAGTCAAATACAAACATTGGTATTTCTGCAACAGCAAATATCTTAAGGTTGTTGCAAACTTGCATTTATTGGACACCGAGTATTAGTTTTTAGCATTTAAAGCACTTGAAACAACACACTGAAAGAACTCCTAATGACTCAAATAGAAATCGCCATATTTTTTTAACTGTTCAAACCCTTATTTGTCTTTGAGTTGAGTTTTAGGAACTCCTTTACTCTTAAAACAACAGATGGCGCTTGTTCAACTACAAGGTGCCTTTTGTTTGTCTGTAAACTAAAATCACTGCCAGGACTGACAGATGGAGGGATGCTCTGATTGTCTTGGAATTTAGTTGAGTCATAAGCGTGTAAGACTTATGCCATATCTAAAAATATCACAGCGCGCCAACTCGGCTCGGGGGTCGTCACATTCAGGGCCCTGGAAAAATATTCCTTCAATGGCAGAAAACAGCAAAGAAATTCTGTTTCGTTGAGAACACGAGGCGCTAAATCCCCTGAATAATGCATGTTTCCTCAGAGTAAGACACAGTCATGTTGAAATGTTTAATTAAAAACTTTAATATCCCCCCCCCTCTCTCTCTCTCTGATTGTGTGTTTCTCTGCAGAGGAATGTGGCTGCACTGACTCTTGGACAGGCTGCATAATGGAAGACACAGGGTAATTTCCGACACACAGATGCACACACACAGATGCACACTCACACACACACACACACAAAGGAGTTGAAACAATTACTACAGTTTAACCGTCTGAAGTTATCAGACAGATTGCATCGTAATACCAGGAATGAATTAGGTCAGTGTGTTTTCATCTCCTGTTAAGTGGTGCATTTAACAAGAGGTACAACAACAGTACGTTCTCATTAGAGCAGCAGTAACTCTGGAATAGTCTTTGCACGTGAGAACATCTTTGATGCTTCCCTCCATATGATAAGTGGTCAGTTTTCTGTAGTAGGTATCAGCAAACTCTGCTTCTTTTAAAGGTAAATGGTCTCCATCAGAGGGCAACGAGGAGAAAATATGTCAGGATGTTTTAATTGCAGGATCAGGATCTGGATTTTTTCAGATATGTTTTTCATATTCAAACTATTTTGACCCATAAACAGTATTTTTAGCACAAAATATTTCTCTGGACAATTTTTGGCACCATTTTTTGCCTTTTCTGCAGCGTCTCATAACTTAAATCTAGTCTTGTTTTATCAAATGAGTTTTCAGAGCTCTCACATGGTAAATAAATTCATTCAAGAAAGTCAGTGGTAAAACTTCTTGCGTTTCTGCGGAATGTACAGAATTTTTAGCTTTATACAAGCAGCCTCTTTAAAGTCCATTGTTGTTTTTTTGAGTGTTGCTGCTGTCTTTCAACCAGCTGAGGAGCTTAAAGTCAGTATTGTAGAACTGGTATTGGTCTGGAGACCACATTTTAAAGGTCTTGGTCCTGAGAGCATTTTTACTCGTCCTCAAACTTGTAAGACTCAGGATTTTCCATCAAGACAAGTTGAGACCAGCACTGATCCGTTAATCTTCATTTATCTAGTAGTAATAACATAATGAACTTTTATTTGAACTGTTCCTGATTAATTAATGATGTAAATGATGTAAATGATGACTTAAAACATTAACCTTCAGCTCACTGATTGTTCTGCCTCCTTGAAAATCTTTTCCAGTGCCCTATGTCTCAGGCACCTGCAGTCAATCTCATTTCTAGTTAGAAATACTTACTTTAGGCCCCATTTACCTGATAATAGACATCTTTTTCAGATATTTAAAACAATTCTAAATTATCATTGGCTTTTGAATAAATACAAGTGTTTACATTTTTGCAAGAATTTTGTAGGACCAATTTGTTAAGAATTAAGAATTTTGCATGTTGTGCTTTGAAAGATTTGCGGAGACCTGGTTTTTGAATGTGAAATGTATTTAAAAAAATAGAAAACAGACAGAATGCTCTTCGGCTGTTCAACTTTATCATGGTTTTTAAAATTAATTTTTATGGCCCTGGCCTCGGTCTTGAGCTTGACTCAGTCTCAACTCTCAAAACTCTTGATGTTGCCTTGGTCTCGGATGGTGTGATCGCCTTAGAGATTCAAAGGGTAAATAACTAGTCAAAAATGTTTATTGTTGCAGAAATCCAAATCAAAAACACATGTGTAGTACATCATCAGTCAACAAGCAGGTTGAGCAAAACAGGAAAAAATAACGCTGGTTGAGTCTCAAGAAATGATAATAATCAGGGTGAGACAATGAAGTAAAACATGACGGTGAAATGACGGCTGAGAGCTTCTATCAGCTTTTGATCCAAACTTGTGCCACCACACACTATAAGTCAAAAGGAGGAATAACCTCACCCCTTCAATGTGTCTATACAATCACGTCATCAACGCAATGATGTAAAAACACAGGCAAAGTTATTAGGCTCTTACATTTGGCTTCTAAACTGAGAAATGATAATTAAGAGCTAAAGGCTTTGTTTCTTTAAGTGCTGCAAACATTCACAATGGGTATTGTACAAATTAATACTCCAAAGCACACAACTGTCAAGCTAACTCTGAGAATAAAAGTATGTGAAGCCAAAGATGCATGGTTTGCAGCTTTTGTGGCCTATCTTATCGCCTTGTTTTCTCTCTGTTCAGGGTCCAACATCCTCGGAGATTCTCTAAATGCAGCATCACAGACTACAAAGAGTTCCTCCTGAAGGGTGGAGGCTCGTGTCTTTTCAACAGGCCAACCAAGGTTACATCCCCACTGTGTCTGCTGCTCTCTTTTCTCTGTCACTACTGTCATGAATCATAAATGTGTACTCCATCTCTCACGTGCTCCTCCCTCTTTCCGGCAGCTGTTTGAGTCAACAGAATGTGGTAATGGATTTGTTGAAGTGGGAGAGGAGTGTGACTGCGGGGCCAGATCGGTGAGTGGATTTTCCATCAGTCTGTTATTCTGTAGTCCGTCTGTTCAGAAGGATGAAACTCTTCTCTCTCCCTCTCTCTCCTTCTCTCTCCTTCTCTCTCCATCTCTCTTATTTAAGGATTGCTACAAAGAATGCTGCAAGAAGTGCTCGCTCGCTAACGGAGCACATTGCAGTGACGGCCCATGCTGCAATAACACATGTCTGGTACAATCTTTTCTAAGTCTTTCTGAAAGGTGATAACTCCAAATGTTTGAGATCTTAATCGTCTCTCTTTTTCTTTTCCTTGTAGTTTTATCCCCGAGGTTACAGCTGCCGCTACGCTGTAAATGACTGTGATATCTCAGAAACTTGCTCTGGGGACTCTGGACAGGTGTTGTATTAACAAGTTTTTTTACTCATTTAGATGTTGAAAATTATTGTAGATGGTTAAGTTGAAATCTTGTCTTTTTTATTGTTTCAGTGCCCTCCAAACCTTCATAAGCAGGATGGTTACCTGTGCCAGGTCAATCAGGTATGCAAACAGACAGTAAAAAAAATTATGAAGCAGTTTGAGTGAGCAGACTCTAAATCTAACCCTCTTCTTCTTCTGTAGGGTCGCTGCTACAACGGAGAGTGCAAAACTAGAGAGAACCAGTGTAAATACATCTGGGGGCCGAGTGAGTTCAGTATATAAATTGCTTTGGTAGACACGCTTACAAAAACAGGTTTGTTACATTCTTTGTTGCACCACTCTCTTTTTTTCTTCAGAGACCGGAGGCTCAGAGAAGTTCTGCTACGAGAAGCTGAACACGGAAGGAACAGAGAAGGGGAACTGTGGGAAGGATGGAGATAAATGGATCCAGTGTAGCAAACAGTGAGTGCCAAAGAAGCACATTGAAATGATCTCTCACAGCTCACCTGTCAAACTTTTTCCATCACTTTTTTTCTGTGTAGAAGTCCTAGCTTTAGTCCTTTCTTATCTTCTTTGATTGATAATATGAAATATGAGGTGAGTCAACCAACAGAGGGCAGTAGAGGGCACATCATTAAAAGGAACACGGGCGGCTCAAATACACTGACTGCTGTTCAGTCTGGCACCTTACTGGACAGCAAACAGCTGGAGTCACAAGAATGAGGTGTTCCCCGTGCTTAATCATCCCATCAAGAGCCTCTCCTCTTTTCTCCATCTCTTTCTTAGCCTGTTAAATCTCCAACCTGGTTTTGACATTTTTTTTAAATTTTCAAAGTCCCTGGGGTTTTTTAGGTAGGCAACTACAGCAAAAACAGCATAGTTACACATACGCTGTGACCTGCTGGAGCAGGGATGCAGCTGGACCACAATGGCGCAGATCCAGTTTGAGTTGATACACTGTAGGGACTGTGAGGACTTTACAAGTGGTCTTTAAAAAAGTCTCATATATAGATTTAAGCCTATTCATAATCCCCAATTCAAAATGAGATTACCAGCGTTAAAATAGGTTATTCCTCAATGCTAATTCCTAGCTCCCCGATCAGGACTGGACCAAATTTATTTACGGCATACCAAAGTCTCTATTACAACATCACGCCAGCTGACGAGGTTTAGCAGTAAGAAAGGAGATCTGTGTTTTTTCTCAGCTGAAATGATTTATCTGATTTATTTAGTCATTATATTAGAAACAGGAGCTAGACTGTCTGAAAAGAAGAACAGAAGGGCAGAAAAAAGCTAATCAGGAGAGTGATAGAGCATGAGCTAAAGGCTAAAACACGAGTTAAAGGCTAAAATATGTGCCAGAGGCTAAAACACAAGCTTAAGTTTAAAACATGAGTCAGAGGCTAAAACGCAAGCTAACAGCTGAACAGGCTATGTAACTGTTGATCGATACATTACCTCATCGTAGTCCCCCCCGGCCAGAGGAGACACTGCATCCCACTTGAAACAGATTCTTCTCAAAGCCTCTTTAACTGAATACTTTTCTGATCTGGTGCCATGATAGAGTGAAGTCGGATAGAACTAGAGGTGGACCGTGGACATATCTGGTGTATTTGGGCAATAATTTATCAAGAACTTGATTCATAAGTCATATAACTTAATCATAACTTAAAACTTCCTTTTCTTCTCAAAGAAAGTCGTTACTCATTTTTGCTTTGTTGTCACTTTTTCTCAGCTGCTGTAAATGCACCCACACAAGGTTTTAAAGGTGACAATGGATAACGCAGACATGATGAATAAAGGATGAAGAACAAAAATGCAGAATAGCATCTGTTCATATATGCACATGCATCCATTTTTCTCCTCTGTTTTTCTGCAGCGATGTGTTCTGTGGCTACCTTTTGTGTACAAACATTGGCCGCAGCCCACGCATAGGAATGATAAAAGGAGAAATTACCCCAGCCTCCTTCAACCATCAAGGCAGGCTGGTGGACTGCAGGTAAACACAGAAACCTTTTAGAAAGACCTCTTCATGTCACACTGGAGCTCTCCAGAATTACTACTGACAGGAAGTTTAGTCTTGTCACATCTAATTTAGTCTTCCTTAAAAGAGTTTATATTCACACTTCTTTCTCTTTCTGAAT
Organism: Thalassoma bifasciatum; assembly: GCA_008086565.1. Lineage (NCBI taxonomy): Eukaryota > Metazoa > Chordata > Actinopteri > Labriformes > Labridae > Thalassoma > Thalassoma bifasciatum. Next base: position 346,864 of record RPOG01000300.1, on the reverse strand, counting down.
ATTTTTGCTCACAGTGGAGGCCATGTCCTTTTGGATGATGAGACTGATTTAGGCTACGTGGAGGATGGGACTCCCTGTGGGCCGTCGATGATGTGCCTTGACCGCAAGTGTCTGCCCATCCAGTCACTAAACATGAGCACCTGCCCCACTGGACCTAACGGACAGGTGTGCTCTGCCCACGGGGTGAGTCCTGGTGTGGATTCATTTTGTCCTTCAGTTTGAGAAAACTTCTGTGTATAATTTCAGCACACTGACCGAATACGTAACAGATTTAGTTCCTGTGTTCATGACTCAACTAATATTTTAGAGTGATGTGTTGCCATTAAGGCTGAATGAATTACATATACATAACAATCTCATTGTGATTATTTTTCCCCACATTGAAGTTGCAACTTATTTTGGGATTACTTTTAGGTTCCCCAACTTAGCAAGAAATAACTATTCATTAAAAAAGAGATTCATATCAGATACATAAAACCAGGAATAAATAGCTTTTAACAATTTTATTCAAGATCAACAGAACAGAAATGTTAGGCTTCTGGAAAGTATCTTCACTTCTCTGCACTCAACACCATTTTTGCCTCTTGGGGCACTTTTTAGGGACCTATTTTAGTCACTTTTCACTCATATTCTTTTCAACTCTCTGACTGTTTCCCCCCACTTTTTTAATCTCGCCTGTTTCTCTCTGATCAGGTGTGCAACAATGAAGCCACATGCACCTGTGACACCACCTGGGCGGGGACAGACTGTAGCATGCCTGACCCACCGAAAGAGCCTGAGCCTGCTCCGGAAGAAGGAAACAAGGGTCGGTTTCAACATCTCACAACCTTTGACATTATACAGGAAATATAACACATCTATCCACTGTACTGAGTTATAAACAATATTATGGGTTCATTCTCTTGTAAATGTGACTCAGCACAGTGTCTTAGAGTGTTGTAGGGTCACAAAGACCTCCAGTATAAGACGGTGATTGACGGTGGTTATAAAAGCAGTATTACATTTGTTAAGTTTGATTCAGAAGAAGACAAAATGAACACACTTCAGCTCTACACCTGATACTTTCTTCACAGGGGGCCGGGGAGTTTGTTAAGGGGGCAGAAGGGAACCGTGTCACTTCATCCATGACTCTGAAGCAGACGCCTGCTGTTTGATTTTGACAGGGTGGTAATAATGCTCCTTTTCCCTCTGCACAGTGAGCGTGGCCACTAACAGGCTGATAGGGGCAGTAGCAGGGACCATTCTGGCCCTGGGGGTGATTTTTGGAGGCACAGGGTGGGGAATAGAGTAAGCATCTTTAACCCTTTCACAGCTCTTCCTCTCATAGTGGTGCCTCAGTGTGCGGGCGGTCTCGTGAGCCGGCCTGAGCCCGTGTGTGCGTCCCGGTGGCTTTGTGTTTTCTTGTGTGTTGGTGATGACCATATAATTGTCATGTGATTGGATGTTCTCAGTGTCGTGTGATTGGTTGATGGACTCCTACCTTCCTTCCTTCCTTCCTTACTCCTCTCCTGCCACTTACTGTTGTTCCCCATTATTGCAAAGCCTCTCTCTTCATCTTCCTCTTCCTCCTCTTGTCCCTTTCCTTTCTTGGATTCTTAGTCGTTATGTGGTTGCTCCTGTGATCCTCTCCTTTCTGGGGCATGTGGGGCATTTAGATGGAAAACAGTCCTGAGAAGAGTCCAGTCAGTGACCTGGCTGTCAGTCAGTGGTAGGCTGTGTGCTGACTGGGACCCTTAAAATCATTTCAGGCCATATACACTTATATTTCTATGACTTTTGTGTTATATATATAACATTTACAGTGGACACTAAGGGCCTCTGCACTAACTTTAGACATAAACCACTGGTAAACCTCAACTGTCCCCAGATTACGATTGAAAATAATCCACAACCCATATACAGTTGTGTTCATAAGTTTACATACCCTGGCAGAATTCATGATTTCTTGTCCTTTTTCTCAGAGAATATGAACGATAACACAAAAACGTTTCTTTTGCTCATGGTTAGAAGTTGGGATAAGCCATTTATTAACAATGTTTTTTACTCTTTTGAAATCAAAATGACAAAAGAAACTTCCAAAATGCCCCTGATCAAAAGTTTACATACCCTAGTTCTCAATACTGTGTATTTCCCCCTTTAATATCAATAACAGCTCGAAGTCTTTTGTGGTAGATGAGGCTCTTTATTTTCTCAGATGGTAAACTGCCCTTTCTTCTTGGCAAAAAGCCTACAGGTCCTGTAAATTCTTGGGCTGTCTTGCATGAACTGCAGGTTTGAGACCCCAGAGTGACTCAATGATATTGAGGTCAGGAGACAGATCCTTTGACAGTTCTCTTGCTTTCCTCATGACTCTGAATCCAAAAACGACAGTGCAGCACTGGATGAAAGATGTAAGCATCGGTCAGGAGCTCAGAAACTCACTGACCTTTTATACACAAACACTGATTACAAGCTAATAGATCACAGGTGAGGATGGTTACCTTTCGTAGACATTCAAACCCATTTGTGTCAACTTGTGTGCATGTTACCAGACCAAAACCACCAGAGTCATTTTGGAAGTTTTAAAAGAGTAAACAGTTGTTTTTCTATAAATGGCTTTGGCCAACCACTAACCATGAGGCAAAGCAAAGTTTTTGTTTTATTATTGATATTCTTTGAAAAAAGGCCAAGAAATCATAGATTCTGCCAGGGTATGTCAACTAATGAGCAGAACCATACTTTACTATCTTCATGTGACACTCAAAGGGGCTGAACAGCATGCGAAATACATTCTAGGGCTCGATCATTTTACTGTAGCAGTACAACTATGGTTATGTTTTCTGTTCCATGTGAAATCGTCATTGTATAGCTACATGTTATCAGTACAGTAAGTGAGTATAGAAACTCATGTCTTTTTCCCCATAACCCTTCACAGGTCCTAGTGCCACCAATCTAATAATAGGCTCCATCGCCGGAGCCATCCTTGTGGCTGCCATAGTGCTGGGGGGGACTGGATGGGGCTTTAAGTAAGCAACACACCGCATGCCTCTCCTGCTCTAACTCTAGCATCCCTGCTGCTTCTAGACACCAGGGTTTGAGCTCCTGCTACACAATAAAGACCCCAGGGTGGACAAATGTTTCACACCACACATGGGAAGCACATGCTTATCATGTGTCTGACTTGCTGGCCTGGTTGTTCCTGAGAACAAGACGAGGATGCTCCTGGAGTGTGGATGTGTAAGGGGGATTTGAAGAGGGACCAGGCTTCATGTGTGGGGGTTGTCTGTGGATCTGTAGCAGAACCTCAAACTGATTAGACGGGCAGAGCTCAGTCATGTACGTTTACTAACGGACCTGATGACAGAGGGGAAAGACTCCTCCTACCAGCTGGGTATATTTAAAAACTACATATTGATAAGATTAAACACTATTTCCCCTCTGAAATCCAAAAATTTCCTCTTACTTCTTGTATTGTGTAGCTACTAATCTAGATTATGTTTACTCTAGTCCTTTTTACCGCTGATTAGCCTGCTGTCATGAGCAACAGGGGTGTTACGCATCTTAATTTAAATGGGCCTCAAGAGAAACTAAAAACAATCAATTCTGCAGCCACCAAAGCATGCCAGGTAGCAAAAAAAGCATAAAAACACAACAAAAAAAGAAAATGATATGCAAGAAAAACATTTCTGCATGTTGTTGATTTGGAGGAGGTCAGTTCATTGCACAAAGGCTGAGCCACACCCAGAGTGATCTGCTCCAGGGTTGTCGGGCTCTCATCACTTCCATGATCTTTCTCTCAATCCATCACTGTTTGAGGCTGAGACTTTAAATGGAGTAGTGAGAGCGACAGAGGCGAGGACCTTATTGTTGGCCCCGCAGCCTTTGTGCCATGGCTGGCCACACCCACCTCGATGGCCAGGCTCCGCCCTAGCGCAGACTCTCGGACCCGCCCACGCCAGCTGCCATTGCTGCCCGCTTCACGGACCTGGTACAGACACGGCGCACTGCACTGCATGACCCACGCACAACAATAGTGCCACCTTCGACTGGCCTACTATTGGAACAGGTGCATGAGAGAGTGATAGAAGCCCCACAACAAGCCACAGTACGGGGAGGTTATGCATCACTCCTGTTGTTGTATTCGTTGTTGTCCCACTGTTGTGGTAGTAGTAAGTGTTGCTCCTGCCGCTGCTGCTGCCGCTGTGGTTGTTGTTGATGTGGTTGTGTCCTCTCTTCCTCCTCTGTAGATGATATTTCATGTTAGTTCTTTCTCCCAGATGGTTGTGTTTTAAGTGGAACTAATGTCTTTCCCATCAAACTGGTAATGAGATGTATCTCCTACACTTCTTCACCTCTTAAGATGATGTTGCATGCAAAACCTGGTTGGAGGTTGTTTTGAAGAAGGTAGAAGAGGATGCTTGTATGCAGAGATCTCAAATATCAACTTATTGTAAATGTTAAAAAATAATTGACTTTTTTTGCTTGACACTAGTCTTTTGCATGTTATAATGAGACTGTAAATTTTTCTTTGCATATTAAAACCTCTGTCCACCTTCTTCTGTCACTTCCAAACTGGTTGATATGGACCAGCGTTACGTCACTGAAATGTCTTCAGATTTTCCAGCTTGAACAAGTTTTATTTTTGGCTCAATATGACCAAATATAAAAAAGAATAAAAGTATTTTCCTTATCAGACACTGAAGAGATGAGTGTGGCTGCTTGTCCAGGTTGCGCTTGCTGTGGTGCTAATTTGATTGTACCAAACGCTAACTCATGTTTCCTGTCTCCTCATAAGAAATGTGAAGAAACGGCGATACGACCCCAACGCCACAGCCATTTAACCCAAGGAGAGATGGCAATCACAGACGGACTCCTCCAAGGCTTCCTTAGTTGGCTACTTGACAGCTGGACTGCACTTATTGCTGCTGATTTTTGGCATTAGATTTACTTGAAAATGACATAGTGGACATTTTAATAAATTCCATCGTAGTTTCATTAGAATTGCAGCCTTTTCAACTCCACCACACCCAAATAACAAACCCACAACCCAACCCCTGATCTCTAGAGTGACAGAGCTCCTCTTCCATCCTTTAGTGCCAGTGCACAGGTGTTCAGGCGGAATTCACACCACTCTCTCACCTGGCATGATTTTCTGCACACAGCGTGCTGCTTGCTGGCCCCCTTTGGCATGAAGAGCCCCCTCAGCAGGGCTCTGCATGGCTACGACAAGCTATGAATATACCGCAAAAAAATACAAAAAACAAAAAAACATACAAAGAGAAAAAAAACCTTAATAACCTTCTGCAGGAGATAGCCTTGTTTTGAACCAAACCCAGAGACAAACCCGGTTCAAGCTCCTATAGTTCACTTTAAGGTGCTGTAGATGATAAAGGGGGCTGCATGTGAGGACCCATAAGGGCAGTGCATATCACACAGTGAATGCACACACGCACACAAACTGTACATAAATAATGAGACCAGGTTTGGAGTTAACAGCATATTTTACAAGAACATCAAATGCTTTTGTTTTTTATCTTCGCATGTTGTATAGCGGGTGTTTTTGGCAATGTTATCGAATGAAGGGCAATTGGGATTACGGCCAAATTGAAGTTGCGCGCTGCACTAAGCCTCCTGCGATCATCTGCGTGGAGGTCAAAGGATAGAGTCACTGCAGCAGGCATGGTGGCTGTGGTGTCGAGGAGAAGCATGTCAGTTCTAGAAGATTCAGACTGATATCACACAAAGTCACACGGTTCCTGCCCCCTCCCTGAAGTATCTTAAACAGTGACTCAGAAGCCAAAGAACCAATCACCAGAACATATGGATGTTGTTGCACACAGAGCACTTTCCCCTCTGTCTGCAGCCAGTGGTGCCTCTCCGACTGCTGAGGGCATGAAGTCTGTCTATGCAGGCACTCACCTGTCCAGCCAGGTCTCACGTAACAGTCCTCATCAACACCCACTATACTGGCTTAACCTTTTTGCTCTCATACACTGTTAGCAGAAATCAAGTTCAGCTCTACTGGAAACGCTGCATGCAATCACTATAGTGGGCTTATAATTCTATATGGGAGTCCCTAAAATCCGCAAGAAAATATGCTTCAAAAGATAGGTGCATGTCAACAACAAAAAAACATTTAACTTTTATTTACTATGCAAAGAGAGAAATTGCACAAAGTATGGGTAATAACAATAATAATAATAATAATAATAATGTAGATTCTGAATTACAGAAACGTCTGTTAATCAGCTAATCTTTTGTATTTGGCCACTCCCACGTCTCGTTTCACTTCGCTTCAACATACTCTAACTATCAATGGACTAATAAAAAAGAACTAAATTAATATTTCCAATGAAAAACCGAGAGAGCACCCTTTTACATCTGTGGAACTGAGACTCATTTTTGTGTGTTTTTCATCTGATCTGATATTTTTAATCACATACATGCACAAACACATACACTGACACACTGTATGGTGCCTGTGCATATTGAGGACTGAAAAGGTTCCTTTTGCAGGGCTTTTATTCCCAGTCCAGCTGATAGTTGGTGTGTTCCAGGTGCTGCCATAGCACTGGCATCGTTGTAATCCTTCATGTAACTCATTGTCTGGTGTCCCTCTCTCACTGCATCATGTACAGTTGGACCGATGAATAAACTACTGACAAATTTTACCCAAGCGTTTGTCTTCTTTTCATCCTGACTAGAATTACCACACTTAAAGATTTCTGTTTTTCACGTCCCATCAGTTCTTTTAAAATTTGCACTTTTTCCTTTAGTCTTGTCTTTGCTCTTTGTCATGTCTGATTTTATTTTGTTGTCTCTCCTCTTATTTCAGGTCACTTAATTTTTACGCGATTGTGATTGTGATTCCCACCCCTTGTTGTTTCCACCTGTGCCCCATTACCTCATGTATAAAATCAAGTAACTCCCCTCTCCTTGTTCCAGATCATTAAGTCCTGTTGTGCCTTCCATGCCAAGTTTGTTTTCTGCATTTTGATTTTTGATTACCAGTTAGATTCTGTGATTATTTGTTGTTACTTTGCTCATTTGTTTATTTCCAGAATGTCTGTATTTTTTTCAAACTATTTAGTTTCCCTGGGTTCAGGCTGTAATTTTGTTTTGAGTCTATATTTTTGTTTATGCCTAGAAAGTTGTGTGTTTGGGTCTTTGTCCCTGATCTTTGTCAAAGCTTTGTTTCTAGGATTCAGTTTATTCTAAACGGTCATCCCTCTAGTAGTTGTAACTTCAGTTTAAGTTGGCAGAGAAACCTTTCATGGTCTTTCAGTGACATCACCATTTTAGTGATAAACTCATGATTTATCATCTCTGATTTCTGCAAATTCAGATTAGCAAATTTTTGGGAAGGTGCCAGTTTAGCCTTTGAAAAGAGTAATGGATGACATTAGCTTGACTAGGTGATGGATGATACGACTATAAAAGTCATCTTGCAGTGCACGCGTAACCTTTGTCTTTTATTTTTTTCCTGTTTGTTCATGATTTAATACAACTTTTATTCAGTTTTAGAGGTGCTAGTAGGAGGATTTTATTAATTGTTAAAAGTAATGTTGGCTTTTCCAGCCATTTCAGTTTGTATTCGAGCCCATCAGCTGACTGCTGTAATGAACTTCATGAATTTGCAAAGTGGGACTGAGCAGCATTTTTTTTTTTTGAGAGAGTTACAACTTTCTAGAAGATATTAACAGGGGCAACAGAATGCAGTAGGTAACAAATTGCATTTTTAAACTTTTATGCATTGAAATTTAATTCATAAAAAAACAAACATACCCAAAAATAGTCACTATTAACTGCTGAGCAACATTACCGCATAAATGTGCTTCAATATTCATGTAAGAAATCAAATTTAATGTGCACCTGTCAAAAAATAGAAGTTTGAAATGAATTATGAAGTCTTTAAAGTAAGAATACAGGGTGAATAGGGCTCTGATCAGAAACATCGGGGTCTGGTCTACTCACCTCGACTATGAGAAAGAAAAAATCTTCTTTTGATGTTTCCTCTGACTGGTCCACCAAGAATGATTCGCATTTGTTCATAATAAGTGGTGCGTCCAGCCTCTCTTCCTGTCTCTGAGCATCCTACCATTACATTTTGTGTTAAACTGTGGATATGAAAATGCAATTCATTTGAAGTTATAATTTAGGCCTTGAAGTGGAAATTGTCTTTAAGTCGCCTTCTTTGCATCATCAGAAAGATGAATGACTGAGTAGGAAACTCACTAAGTACATTTAGTGTTGGCCCCTCACTGTGCAAAATAATTACATTTGAGATCAGGCATGCGTGTGACATTTCAGTAAAAGCACATCAACGTAGGCACTCTGGAAAAACATTCAAGACTGAGCTTGTTTGTACAGACAGAAGAACCACACAACTTTCTTGCAGTGCTTTTGTTTTTTTATTAAGTTCTGTTTAATTTGAGAAATTAAACAATTAATTGAGAAAATAATCAAATTGATCACTTGTAATTTAGTCGTAGAAGGCCTATGCTTTATTTTATTTCTGTGTACTGAAACCAATCTGAGCTTGTCCTTACATCATGTTAGGTGAGTGAACACTCAAAAAAGTGTCTGGATCAGTTCAAAGCTGCTTTTTAAAGTAAATGTCAGTTTCTCTTGTTGGACAGTATCCTTCCTCTTGAAGCTACCATGAACTAACTAGTCAATATGCCCAAATGCTCAAATGTGTATTTGTGACCTCGAATAAAGAAATTCAGCAGTTGGTGAACCCCCCCTCCCCCATTAAAAGAGGTAAGACAGATAAACAAATGATTTAAATAAATAAAATCTTTCTGTCAATTTGAATATACATGAGTGTGAGTGAAATATTGGTATTAATATGGTCCAAACTCACAGACAATACTATGAATGAAATCAATATGCTGTTATAATTAAAGAATAAGCCACTAAAAAAAGATTTTAGGCCTAAATCAAAGAGTCAATATCGATTTGTCATTAACGGAAGAAGATGAAGACTCACGCAAAGGAGGCAGGCACTGACGTCAATTAGGACCCAATACATTACCAAACTTCTATCAGCTCTATAGTCTTGTAAGTCGGTCAAGCTTTAGTGGTAAGTACATTTCTTGAAAGTTGATTTCTGAATGTTGGGTTTTTTAAATGTGTTCTTTTCGTTTAGCTGCCAATTCTGGATGCTTGCTTTAAGAGTACTGGTTAATTTTGAGGTTAATTATTTTAGTGATAACTTCTTCAGATCTTTTAAAACGTCCTGCATTATCTCTATGTTTATTGAGCCATTATCAGCTGAAGTCCGATCAATTTGATGACCTGTTTACTGACTAATCAATGACAGGAGAAGCTGACCTGTGTAGTTTCTCTGCAGATGGCCCTCGCGCTCCTTAACATGCACGTGGTCACAGTGTTTGCGCTGAGCTGCGCGCGTGCCGCCCCCCTCGCGGGCCAGAAGCCCCCTCAGGTGGACCCCCTGACGGTTCCCCGCTCCAACCCGCAGTGCTGGGACTCCTCCTCGGCTCTGCTGCTGGAGATGCGCTCCCCGAGGATCGCTGACACGGTTCCTGCTTTCTGGGACTTGATGGAGTTTCTGCGGGGATCAGAGAACGACAAACACACGGCGCTGTTCTGGGACCTGGCCCGGGTCTTTTGGGACCTTTACCTGGACTGTGTCATGGCCAGGAGTCACGGCCTGGGGCGGAGGCACGTGACCGCGGTTCACTCCCTTATCACTGACAGTAAGTGTCCAACAATGATTTGTTTCTCAGGATTACTTCTTATTTAATTCACATAGCTTGTGTTTTGTTAGATGAGACGTAAACGTGTTGCATGCTCCACAACCAAAAATTCATTTTTTACCTTTTTTATCTTTTCAGCTTGGGCTGCAAAGCTGGTTATCTTCACAAAAAACTCCTCTTATGTGTGAATGTATCTAACAGATCCTCTACTTCATATTAAAAATTAGACCTTTTTCTTAAATGGACACAATTATCAAGCAATTCCCATCTACACTTTTTTTTAAAAAAGTGGCTACTCACATAATCCACTATTTTACAAATTTTAAATGTCAAATGATATCTGATTTCATCAGCTCATGTACTAATCAATGTCAGTCATTCTTACTTAATGATTAATGGGATTTTCATCACTTTGTGGTGATAAAATATTGAATATATTTAAAGTTTATTCGGTTTTATGTTAGTATTACAGCGTTTTGGGATAAATTTACAAGTTACCCAGCAGATTAAGAACACAAAGACACACCTTTATCCCCTGGCTTTTATGGATGAACATCTGGCACAGTTCAAAATGTGTTGTGATGCAGAGGATCTAGCTTTCACAATAAGGTTGTTATGGTGTGTTGTGCTGCTGTTATACCATCAGACATGGGTCCTGATCAGGAATAACTTCAAAGCACTGCTTGCAATAGTGCATTAAAAGGTTTTACAGTCAAAACTTCATTTTATTGTAGTGATGTGCGATACTGCAAAATTTGGTATTGATGTGATACCAAGTAAATATAGGACCAGTATCACTGATATCATCGCTGATTTCAACGTCAGTATCGATATTGATGTTTTTTACGTAGAAGAGAAGTGTCAAAATTGATCAAGAATAACACACAGCCAATTAATATATAATATTTATATAAATATAAATACCGAATTTTTTAACAAGAAACTTACCATGTATTACATTTTTCGGCTTTGTTGTTTTGTTGTTCATGAATATGAACTGTTATTACATTCCAGCATTAAATGTGTAATTTGATCAAATAGCTTGCACATACTGGGAGATTATTTTTACAGAAACATAATAAATAATATTTGGGAAATCAGCCATATACTTACAATTTTAAGAATTGATCTTATTATACAAGCACTTATCAAGACTGATATCAAGGTTGGTTTCAAGATACCAATATTTTTTATTCATCGCCCTACTACTATTTCATTGGTTTGTTTTACCAATAGATAAATATGTAACAGTATATGTGCATGTGTTTGTGTCATTTTCAGAGTCCTTCAGATTCAACAGGTCAGGAGCGAACTCGTGGGCGTGGCTCAGTGTCAGAGTGAGGTGTAGAGGTCACATCAAGACCATGAAGACCAAATCTAAAACAAACTCACACCGCCATAAATAATGGAAAATATTTATGCATAAATTTTACTCTAGAGAAACTGTTTTTCATTTTTTTTCTTACTTTAGGTGGCTGTTCAGAAAAGGACTGTACAATTACAAATTGGTTTGTATGTTTTAAACTGAAATAAATTCATGTGACACGGCTGTAAACTGTGGGTCTTTTTGTATGCAGTCTTTGTCAAAACATTTTAGAGTCAGATTTTTTCGGTAATAAGAATTCAGGTTTTTGGTTTTTGGTTTTTACTGTTTGAAGTTAAGTGTAGTAGCTGGTGCTTTTTTCAGTGTTGAGCTCTGGCCCTCAAAAAGCCTGAGTCCGCCCCTGCTGTGAACAGCTCATTTGTGCTTCGTGTTTTGAATTTGATCCAGATAAAAATATATATTACTTCCGAGAAAGACTAAGAAGTTTTTTATTTTTTATGGAGGACATAAGTTTGAGTCGATGGGAAATGTCTGTAGACGAGTGCGGACTCAGCTAAAGTGCGTCACGCAGGAAGGTGACTCCGTGTGACGTCAACGTCTCATGACCCTTACGCTTGAGCCTGATGCTTGTTTTACTTTCGCTTTCTACCCCTGACAGCAAAGTTTCAGTAAACTTCCGAGTCATGAAATAAGGAAGATACGGTGACACGGTGATGTTTTATTTTTGAGTAAAGTGATCCACAGGGCGCAGAGTATGCTGAAGCGGACCTCACGATCCCTGCTCGACCACACCTGGTGAAACGCGCCCACACAGGTAATAACACGTGACTCAAGTTTTACGAAGATATGTTCTGTGAACCGATTCGCTCGAGCAGGAAACGTGAATTAAAACCCTCGTGTTAAGGTAGCTTTTATGAGATCTTGGTTTTTAAAACTCCTTGCTGGTTTTTCCTCTCCTGTCATAAACTTTGCTTGCCTGTAAGACTCCCCTCCATTTTTTCAACTTTTAACAGGCACTAGCTTTACATGCACAGAGACTTCAATGATTATCTAAACGTATTAGTCTTAAAAGTATAAACAGAAAATAAAAAACACACACAAACTCTCTCTTTCTGTACTCTTTTGCATTTCCAGGAAGTGTGTAAAGAACAGTAGGGGAGAGTGGGAGACACTTTTACTTCTGCTGTCCTCTAGGTAAGAGGAATTAATGCAGAAGTAAAAAGAAAAACATTCAACTTTATTTCAAAGTGTTTCCTGTCAGTGGAAATGTTAAGAATGTATCCATGGCAAAAGAAAATATGAGCTCTTTAAAAAAAGTTGTCTTGTGGCTGAACTTCCCCTGACTTAGGGATGAGTTGAATTGAGTCAGAGAGTAAATTGACTAATTTGCTCTTCACAGCTTTAACCTGAGCAGCATTTTAGATGTAATCCCAAGGAAATGAGAATAGAGATCTCAAAGTTTTAAGTTTTACTAATGGGTGAATGAATACATTTTGGATAAAAGTCAAGGAGAAATAGCTTGATTTTTAACCAAAAGTAGTAGTTAAATTGTTATCCTAACATTGTTGAACCTCCTCATAGTGCAGTCTGTGCAGATGATAAACAAACCTGTCTGTTTGGTTTGAACTAGAACGCCTGTCACTTCATCATGGTCCAAAAAGGTTATGCAGTCATAAGGAGGACTGGTAAAGCAATAACCTCAGTAATAAGTTATGTATCATGTTACAAATGTTCGAAAAAAGTTAATTTTCACAAGAAAAAAAAGTTTATGTAAAGAAAACATACCGAAAACATTATTACATGCTTCTCTTAATCACAGGAACTAAAAATGGACAGTGCTTGTAGAATTTATATGACAAAAAATGTGTACCATTGCCTAGATACAGGGGTGGGTCAACTTACCCCACTCTCCCCTACTTGACCAAGACCTTAATTGGAGACTCCAGATATGTGAGTGAAAATGTCTTATGTCTTGTTTTTAGTTGACAGAATGGATTTCCAAACGCTGCTATTAGATGCAGGGAAGGCCCTGCGTCAGGATGAGGTGAAAGCTTTAGCATTTCTTTGCTCTGACCTCGTGGACCGAAACCTGACCTCAGTGAAGTCGGCGAATGACCTCTTCTCTTGCCTGGTGGATGAAGACCTCCTCTCTGCAGAGAAACCGCACCTCCTGAGTGAGCTGCTCCTCATCATTGAGCGCATGCGTCTGGTCCAGGACCTTAAGCTGCCTTTAGATACATCTACAAGTGAACGTCACATTTCTCCGTACAGGTAGAGCACTTACATGAAAATGTTTCTGTGTAAAACAGGTTAAAAAAGCAGGATTCACAGCAGAAACTTTAACATCCATCACTTCATCTTAACTAATGAGTCTGTTGATGTTAATTCATGGATTAACTCCTGTTTTTTTAGGAAGCTGCTTTACAAACTGTCTGAAGAACTAACTGAGGAAAACTTGAGGGATATGAAGTTCCTATTGAACCAAAAGCTTTCGCGCAAAAAACTGGAGGAGAATGTTGTGAGTTTATTTTCATGGTGTCAGTGTTTACAGAAAACTCATGACACAGTTTATCAGGGAGACATATCAAATTTATAAAGTTAACTGTATGTCTGTATTTTAGTTCTGCTTTGCTACAATGTTTTCTAAATGTTGTGAAATGCTGACTTTAATTGTGGTTGACTCCACAGACTGCACTCGAGCTCTTTAAGGAGATGGAGCAGATGGACCTCATAAATGACACAAACCTTAACTTAATGGAGACTTTACTTCAGCGATGCTGCCCTGTATTGATAAAAATGATCAACGAGTTTAGAGAACAACAGGGTAAGCTGCTAAAACGTTCCACAGTACATATACATTTTAAGCGTGACAACAAAGAGGAAGTTGTGAGGTAAAGACAGCCAGTCAGGAAACCACACAGTGAACTTATCACATCAGTGAGTCACTCAGAATATTTTGTTGGGCAATTACTCTCACCAAAATCACATTACAGACCACTGGACCTGAGCTAAACCAAGTCTGAAAAGCCATAATCAAACAGCTGGGTTGTGGGATTATAATTTTTCAGTTGGTAGAGAAATAGGAGAGAGAGAGGAAGAGATAGATGTAACAGTTAATCTGTGGCACCGTTTTCAAATCGGTTTTCACCTTTTGGGTGAAACACCTGACCACACAAAAGAAGACTCCATCTTTAAAAGGAAATAGACACTAATTACAGCACAAGACCTCAAATATCAACACATGCTGCATGAAACATGATATTTAATAATCTAGTCCTTTAAAAATAATAAACAATGACAAAGAAGATCCTAAAGAACTGATGGTATATTTAACCAATTACGAGATGAAAGAATGTATGTGTGCTATGACTATACATACAGCAATAAATGAGTGTTTGCGTCTTATTTTTGGTCAGATTTGTCTTATTAGACCCAGTTTGCGTCACATTCATCTAGCAAGCCCTGAATAATGTCTTTTTTAAGATATCAAAACACAAAAACGAAACCTTAAATTGCTTGTAAGTAGAAAAAAAACTGTCAGTTGGGAAATAAAAATGTTAAAATAATGTCAAAAATACAAGAAACTAAATAAGTAAATATTTCTCATTTCAGTAGCAACCTTTTTACTCTTAGATATAAGCAATTTAAGTGTCCTTTTTGCCTTTTGTATCTTGAAATTAGTCATTTTCTGAGCTTATCAGGTGGATATGGATCATATTAAATCAAATAAAACACTTGATTTGATTTCTTTTTTTTTTTTTGTACACAACATGCATAACAGCAAGGAGCTCAAAGGGGCTCTGGATTTTGTACCATTTATGCTGAAATCAAAGAACAACAACATTATTATTAATTTTGTGTTTTCTTGTACTCTTCCAGCGGTACCTCACAGCGGCCCAATAGCTCAAGAAACAGGTCGACCCAGATCTGTGTCTGCACCCTCTGACTCATACCAGGTATGCTCTTAGATATTTCTTTCAAATGCTTTCAGTTTTGACGAGAGGTGGAAAAATTAAGTGATGGTGTTATGACTGAAGAATAACGTCGAATTTTAGTGATGTGTCATTGTTGTGGTTTTTAACTGGGGTCTTATTTTCTGTTTATTTGTCAGAGTTTTGGGTCTTTTCAGCCTGAGGGGGGTTTCTCAAATGTTTTACCAGGTAAGCCAATCAACCCCAATGTGTTCTGCATTATTAAAAGCTGAGGTTGATTTCTTTTGCCTTGTAGTTTGACGCAAAGGGTCTTTTAATTATTAGATTTACAATTTGATTTTCATTTTTTTGCTTTGCTTGGATATCGTCATTTTTCCTACATGTGTGTTTGCAGTGCTGAAAATAACAAATCACTGATTATTTAGTTGTCATACTCACTGCTTTCATGCTCAACACAATTATCTGTCAGTAATTTTGTTGACCATCTTTGTCCTTAAAACTATTTTCTTTTCTGGAGAACCCCAACCTATGGCACAGGTGAGTCTTACATCAAAACACACACTTAAAAGAAACCTTACACTTTATTATGTCTTAAAACTAGTGGTTTACTAAATTTACCCCCAGAATTGATAAAGTATTTCTGATTCAGATTAAACGTCTTTTCTTTTTTGTCACAGTCTGCCATGAGTTCTTCTAACACTTCACTAGGTGGGTCTAATATTAAAATAGGTTTTTCTTCTCTCAGTAACACCATTAAACTGTTGAAATGCAGTGCTGTGAATTATATCGTCATTTTTGTGCCATTATTTCTAGATTTTTCAAACGGGGCTCGTGGTGGAAACGAATGTCAGTCCCTGTCTCTTGCACTGCGCAGTTTAAGCACTGAATCAACTGACTGCTACTCCCAGCAAGGTCATTTCTCATACTCTATTTATTATCTTTGGCTTAATCATGTTCATCATTCACTGGAACTACCCTGAAATTAATGTTCTTCCTCTTTGCAATTTTCTCTCCTCCACAGTGAAAACATTTAAAACAGAGGAGCCACAAATAAACAAAAACATTGACAAGCAGACGCCTGAAACTAGGGACAAGGAGGTATGTGGTTATTTCGTAGTCATAAAAGTTTTGTTGTTTCTAAAATAAAGCTGTTATTACTATTATTACATTTCAAGTGTGAGAGCAAAACTGAGGAGACTTAGATTATGTGATACAAATTTGTTTCCACAGATTTCAGAGAACTATCCCATGACCAGAGCAAAGAGAGGCTTCTGCTTGATCATAAACAACCACGACTTCAGAGAGACCAAAGGAAAGCTCTCGAACAGAGAAGGGACCCAGATAGATCTAGGTAATTTTTTTAAAAACTTTTTTTGAAAGTCAAAATAATGTTTTCTGTCCTTTCTCTGTCTGAACTGGTGAATACTTTGCTCCCCAGAGTCTCTAATCAGAGTGTTTGAGTGGCTTGGCTTTGAGCTGGTGGTTAAGGAGGACTGTATGAGAGAGGAGATCCTGTCTGTGCTTCAGGAGCTCAGTAAAAGGGACCACAGTGACAGGGACTGCCTGGTGTGCTGCATCCTCAGCCACGGCGAGGAGGAAAGTGTGTTTGGTGTAGACGGACTCTCCGTCAGTCTGAAGGAGCTGAAGGACCCCTTCACTGGATTGAAGTGTCGCTCCTTGTTGAACAAACCAAAGCTGTTTTTCATCCAGGCCTGCCAGGGCACCCGCAGTCAACAGGGGGTGAACATTGAGGCCGATGGTCCTGCAGTGGGCAAAATCATGAGTGATGCTCGGAGAGACACCATCCCATCTGATGCAGATTTTCTGCTGGCGATGGCCACCGTTCCTTCTCACGTGTCTTACAGGGGCAGGAGTAGTGGAACGTGGTTCATTCAGTCTTTGTGCCAAAACCTCGTCCAAATGGTGCCCAGGTTAGTGAAACTAAAAATCACAAATCATTGGATGATGCAAACTGTCAAGTGGTGGAAAGTAACCATTCGATAGATCTCAAACAAAAGCGCTGACCCAATATTTAGATTGCATGGACTTAAAGTAACCTTTCAGCACAGTGATTATTTACCTCTGCATTCTGTTGCTTGTATTTTCATGCAGGACTTTAATGACACATTTTCATTTTATTAATGCTACATCTGCTTCATTTAAAGACCTGAATTCTCTTTCCATCCTCCATTGTTTTTAGTAGCACTGCCAACGGTCAATATTCACAAAACGAGTTAATGACATGTCAGTGTTTTTCTCTTTCAGAGGACGTAACCTCATGTCCATCCTGACAAAAGTGAACGCAGATGTGAGTGAGAAGACCGACATCACTGGCCAGAAAAAGCAGATGCCTCAGCCTGTTTTCACACTCAGGAAGAAAGTGGTCTTCCCCAAACCCCAAGCCCCTCCCCCACGCATCTGCAATGACTGATGCCAGTGTGATCCACTCATTACTTACATGATACTCTTTTTTTGTTTTTCAATCCTTGTTTACTATTTTAAATCAGCTGGGCACAATTCTTAATAATACTTTCACAGCAAAACTTGATTGAGCTCAGTGTGCTGATGGTGACCGTACTGTAGAAACTCAGAAAAATCCTTTTTGCTGGAGGCTCATTAAAATTGTGATGTCATGTTATCTTTCATGTGGCAATACTCAAAATGTACAAACAAGGTAAGATTGTGGATTCTAAAAAATTTTAAATACATGATTTAGTTTTTTTATTAATTAGAAATCTGTTGAAAAATTCCTCAAACCACTACAAATGCTGATGTTTTCTCCCACATGTAAAATGTATTATTGTGTCCTAGTTCTGTCTCCAAAGCACAGCAAATTTTGATAATGAAATATTAAATTTTACACTTTTTTAAATTGAATCTGTTTGTAATATAACTACACCTTCAATACACCCAAAAGTTTTACTTGAAGCTCCCCCACATTTTTTGTTCACCACATATTCACATCCAAGATTTATTTAATCTCTAGAAGTCAAACTAGAGTTATTTGTTTAAGTTGTGCTTTTAAATGTTATTCAACAAAAAGGAGGTAACATGATTGTTTCATATTCTGAGGACCTCTAGCAGGTATTACTTAAGAGTATCATACGTGTCCAATACTGTCCATGTACATTTTAACATCTGTACATCTATATGAGTGATATCATAATTAGAGGTACATTTCAAGTCTTGATTTTGATCCCTTACCAACTTTATATTGGGTCATTGGGGTGAAATTCCACTTTGATTTAACACATAAAATTAACAACTTACATAATTTATTTAGCAAGATAAGCAAATTGTGTATTGGAATTTGAAATGACTGTCAAAATGAATGTTAATTGTTTATCAACTGTGTTATCAACATTTTCTCAGATGGTAAAATGATCAAAATGAAAAGAAAATACTCAGAAATCTGAGGTACTAGAGGTCAGGTGGTGAAATCTTCAAGGTCTGTACTTAGCACAAAGGATAAAAAATGAAAAAATGTGAACTGTGTTACACATCACTAAAGTTTGTGTTAGAGGGAGAAGTTTCTCTTGTCCTGTCAACTATGTTACACAAGATTTTTATGTCATAATTCTTATAAATGTTGGCTTGAATATGATATAAATGACGAGGA
Organism: Thalassoma bifasciatum; assembly: GCA_008086565.1. Taxonomy (NCBI): domain Eukaryota; kingdom Metazoa; phylum Chordata; class Actinopteri; order Labriformes; family Labridae; genus Thalassoma; species Thalassoma bifasciatum. Next base: position 328,288 of record RPOG01000300.1, on the reverse strand, counting down.
AACTTTCTAGAGAGTTGAGTCTTACATAATACTGTGGAGTAACTCTGAATTCAGTGTAATATGTTATGCTGAAAAAATAGTCACAACTTTTGTCTTGAACAAAGTTGACAAAATAATGAAGCATTTTTAAAAATATATATAATTGAAATATTCAAGAATTTATCAGAGATTAAGCTTGCAAGTTAGAAAGTTTAGAACATACCAAATATTTACTGTGAAAACAAATGGAAATCAACCAAAAGAAAAGCACATGATTTTTCATTTTAGGGCACACCTGAAATGTGCCCTTAATAACAGAATCACTCATTTCTTGTAGGTGTTTACAACACTGTACTACCTGCACTGTGTATAAAGGTTGCTTTCTATTTGCATATTTAATCATATTTTGTAATTTTTTCAAACCAATATTTTTCTTTTTATATTGTCATGAGAGGTGAAACATTTCGCATTTTATGTACTCGTATGCATAATTTGCCAATAAAAACCTTTGAATCTTGAATCATAGGAATATTAGAGAACTTACATAGCAAGCCATTCTGTCCTACACAAGAACAATGACGCTTTTTTTTCAAATTGTAAGCTGTCCTACAATTTGTATAATGAGTTAAATCATTTATTGAAACCACATAACTTCATCAAAGTTATTCTGGAGATAATTTGAGGCACTTTGGTGAAACCACCACTAGGTGGCAGTAAACATTTAAGTGTCTACACATTTCCAATGCTCTGACCCGTTCGTGACCCAGATGTTGATGTAATATCCAAGTCGGTAATTTCCCTGGCCTGAAAACAGAAGAATTTCATCATATTTAACACATTTATAATCCTCATGGTAACATAACCACATATACAGAGATATATGGTCTTTCAGTGGTGTCTGAGAGCGCTCAGTGACCCACAGTAAAACCTTAAATCAGCCTGTGAACAACAGAAACTGTGGAAACATGTCGACAGAGGAACTTCCATCACCAGCTAAAGAAACCTCCGCTGACCAGGGGTTAGTTTCTTTTCTTCTTATTTGAGAGTGTTTGAGGTTTGACAGTTACATGTGCACTGTATTACACATGTTATAGTCACGCAGAGTGGAGTTAGTAGTTCAGGTTTAAATCTTTCAAGTTGCTCAAGTTGGATGAATGGAAAGAGAAACTCAGTGTGACCTAAAGAGAACAGAAACTTTTACGAGAACACGCTTATAAGCTGGCTGTTTCAGCTTCAAGTGTCATATTTTGATAGGTGTCAAGTGCCCTGTAGCATAAACTATCCGGGGAGCTACCTTTTCCTGACTAACTTTGCCGAGCAGGTGTTTCGGTGTAAAGTGTTACCCAGTTAACGGACGACTTTCAGCTGATTGCGTCAGAGGATCCGTAGCTGCCTTTACACATGCTCGACTGTCAATTCTATGGAAGCCCATTTCTGTCATTAAATAAAAAGAAAAGAAAAGGAAAACAAGCAAGTTTGATTCCTACCAGATTCATACACTGTAGCTTATTATCACGCTGCGTTTCACTGCACCATAGAATGACTTTACAGCCTTATCAGGTTATACTTTCATCTTGGATTCAGTAACTATAAGAAACTACTGGTTCATCGAGAGTCATCGCATTTTTATAATATTATAAGGACACACGACAAGATATTCCCATTGTAATGTCTCTGCCTCTCTCAAGCGTGATGGGGCATGTGCAACATCGTAACATCCAGGACTCCAGGATGTGCAAACTTTCCCTTTATAAACATGAAAAACTTGCATTTTTTAGTTGCAAATTTGCTTCTTTATAAGCTCATTTTTTATAAACTATATAAAGTCCCAAATTTGCAATGATGTTGTATATCTCAGAAAAACTTTTGGCACTTTGTTGCATGAAGGTATTTTTCTTCAGTCCTAATTTTTCCTTCTCGTTTTATATCACTTTGGAAACAAGCACCTGCTCAGGGAATTTGTAGAATAGTAGAAATTTGCCACTTAATATTAAAAATAATTCTGAACTTCAAAAGTTATAACTTGAAGCATCAACACAAGAAAAATATGACACATTCAAATGAAAAGAAAGCATCTCCCAGCCTGATACAACTCAACCAATACCTCCATGTAGATGTGCCCTTAGAAGATGTATCTCACATCACATTTAAATTGAACGGCTTTTGTAAGTCTTTAGTTAACTGTTTTTTTTTTTTTAACCTGATGCACGCAGCATGAATTCACCTGAAATGCAGATAGCCAACCCTGCAAAGACCCCCATCCAAATCCTGCATGAATATGGCACCAAACACGGGAGCCTGCCCGTCTATGTGATGGAGAGAGCTGAAGGAGAGGCTCACCAGCCCAGCTTCGTCTTCAGCGTGAAAATTGAAGAAGTTAGCTGCATGGGTAAGCTTTTGTTCCATCATTAGACCTGTCACTATGGAGTATATGGGTGCTAAAAATAAAACACTCACATCATCAAAAATATAATCATGAGATATGTTTTTTTTAATTTTGTAAATCATCCTTAAAATGCTTTTTCTTATTTGTGTTTCAGGTCAGGGCCCCAGTAAAAAGGCTGCAAAACACCAGGCTGCAGAGGCTGCTTTGAAAGTTCTGAACATAGAAGCTGGACCAGTGTAAGTAGTGAGGAAGCTACCATTACAAAGAAGGTTACGGCATTTAATATAAAATGTCCCAAACACCAGTTAATATTGTTTCAATGCCAGGTTCAAAATCAGTGTCAGTGGAATAAATATATTTTTCAGTGGAGTGAGAAGTAACTTTGATGATAGAAATCAAACAGATTATTTGACCTGTGTTTTGAGATTTGACCCCTGACTCATCTGTTAACTTGGAGAAGTGTCGTTTATGACCTAGTGTGCATCAGCTCATAAGCTCAGATTATTTTGGCTTCACTTTTAGGGACCTGTACGGATGGCCTGTAGTAAGTGATGCTCTGCTGCAACTTTGATAACCGCTTTCCTTCCATTCACAGCAGGAATATTCCAGTGAAGGCTGAGAGTAACGGCGTCACAGCAGAGACGAACAACCATCCCAACTCTGTGGGCGTTCTGCAGGTGTGTAAACTACTGTCTAAGTGCTCTTTGTAAGCGTGTTACCTGAAGACATTTCAAACTTGAACTGGGGAGAGAATCTGACTGTAGAAATGCTCAGCTGTAATTCATGTGGTTTTTATAGCTCTATGCACTATTTTCTAATTTCTCTGTTAATTCTCAGGAGTTAGCGCTGCAGAGAGGATGGCGTCTTCCTGAATACACAGTTTTACAGGAGGCTGGTCCTCCTCACAAGAGAGAGTTCACTGTTACCTGTCGAATGGAGTCCCTGTCAGAGAAAGGTAGGGGCGTGTCTCTACGACATTTTTTAAAGTTGGTCACTTTACTGTTTTTGATTCGCTTAAATCTCAAGTCTCTTCTGTTTTGAAAGCTGTTGGAAATTCCAAAAAGGCAGCAAAGAAAGCAGCTGCAGAGAAAATGGTGACAAAGCTTCAAAGTCTGTCAGGCTGTTCAGAAATCACATGGGTATGTTTTACAGTTTTCAGAGATAGCCGTTACATTTCTGAGTAAAAGTCCCCAGGTTTTTGTGCTTCATTTCCTTATTTTTGTTCAAACCTCAGACTCCTCAACCCAGTGTGAGATTCGAGAACTTAAGAAATTCCCAAGCAGAGAAGATCACGTTGCTAAGAAGAAACCCGCTGAGCATTCCCAACACCGATTACATTCAGATGGTGCTGGAGCTGTCCGAGGAGCAGGGCTTTGAAGTCACATACTTTGACATCGGTGAGAAAACACACCCATTGTTGGTTACTATGATACAGGGGGCTACATCTGAGTGAGTTTAAAATGAGAAATGTCTAATGTCTCTCTAATGTGACTCCCTTCATATGGAGGTTTGACCAATCAGAATCAAGTAATAACACTGTGGGGTAACAAAAACATACACTGCCTGTCAAAGAAAAAAGATGCCACCAAAAAAAAAAGGTCATGCTCTCCAATCTTTTGTTGGACCCCTTCAGCTTTGATTAACGCACACATTCGCTGCGGCATTGTTTCGATAAGCTTCTGCAATGTCACAAGTTTTATTTCCATTCAGTGTTGCATTAATTTTTTACCAAGATCTTGTGTTGATAATGGGAGAGTCTGACCACTGCGCAAAGCCTTCTCCAGCACATCCCAAAGATTCTCAATGGGGTTAAGGTCTGGACTCTGTGGTGGCCAATCCATGTGTGAAAAAGATGTCTCATGCTCCCTGAACCACTCTTTCACTATTTGAGATGATGAATCCTGGCATTGTCATCTCGGAATATGTCCATGCCATTCGAGAAGAAAAAAATCCATTGATGGAATAACCTGATCATTCACTATATTCAGGTCATATAAAAAGTCAAGCTGAAAGAAATGGCCCATGCACTAGTTATCCAATAGGCTTGTACCTATTTGCCTAGGGGTGACTTTTTTTTTTTTGGCTGGTATATTTTAGTCCTGCCATGTTGTAAAGTCTCTGTACTTTTGGACTTCCAGATGAGCTAACAGTGAACGGTCAGTACCAGTGCCTGGCTGAGCTGTCCACCTCCCCGGTCACCGTGTGTCACGGCACAGGCATCTCCTGCAGCAACGCCCACAACGACGCAGCACACAGCGCACTCCAGTACATCAAGATCATGGCCTCCATCAAGTAACCACCACCTCAGTCGACATGTGCTACACCTTCTGTCACCGCCACATTCATCAGCTGAGGTCCACCAATCATGTGAGCGTAGATTACTCCTCCCACTTGTCTTCCTGTCTTTAGAGGATATGAAGTCAAGGGAAATTTTTATAATCATGAACGACACAAAGCAGATAATGCTTCATGACAACACATCAAGAGGAATCACGCTGCTTTAGACGAAGAATTGCAGAGGGAGGAACATTTAAATAGTGAGGATTCAAATCAGACGGATGTTTGTTCCCAGGTTGTATCATCAGCTCTCATTTTGGATTAGATATTCAAGAGATGGAGATTAAGCACTTCTGTTTTTTGTTTGCCCGTTTGTTTGCTGCTTGAGTTTATATTCTTGCCTCTATTTATATAAGGAAGCCGTTATTTTAGGTTCCAGTCCCCTCAGTTTTCCTGTCTGTTGTCGTCAAAAGAAAATGGAAGGCCTCAAAGTTTTTATATATTTTACAGACACCTTCCTTTCTCTTTAATCTTTCATAAACAAAAGCTATACTCTAAATTGAAACCAAATAGAAAAAGTGAGATTATTTCAACTTCATATTTTTTCCATTTGCCATTATGCAAATGACCAATACGACCGGGCTCTCTCTATCTGCTGCACTGAAAATAGAAATATGTGACTTCAGTTTCACATTCTGCCGTGTGTTGACATGTTTTGCAGTGTGCCTCATAGAAGCTTGTGAACATGTGTATGAAATTGGAAAAATAAACTCAAACATGTTAATATGTCTTAATGTCTGTGTATGATCTAAGAGGAGAGACGGCATCGCTGCCTTCAGGAGCCCTTCATGGTGTTATTGACTGAAATGTCTCCTGTGGGAGCTGACCGCCTGACAGCCATCAATTCATGAGGCAGTTTGTCCAGCTGTATTAGTACAAAGGCAATTACACCTGGGCCTGCGTGCTGCTTCATTCACTCTTGATTTGTGTGGGTTAATGGGTAAGAGACGTGAATCGATTGTACAGAACATGGTAGGAAATAAATTTAAAAAAACGCTCATTGATTGGGTTTGATTATTTTTAGGCTAATGTTTGGTTTTATAGGTTTCAGGGATGAACAATTTGCTGAAGGAAATCACTTTTTTAACTACCCTTTATATATTTCTCATTTTCTAAGAAATACCAAAAAGCCATGTTTAGTAACCATATTAAAGATACAGTCACTTTGTTTCAAGGAGAACTAGTTGAACTAGTTGGTTGCTTGATTTTTCAGAAGCTATGTTGTGCTGAAAGTTTAGTTCAGTATAATTTTTTGATTTCATCAGTCGTATTCCTGACATTAACTAAACAATCACATTAATAACAGAGACAGATTTATTGATACCTCTTTATATTTGACCCTTTATAGATGAGGTCTGCAGGGATTTTGTTGCTGTTTGTAAACACAACATCCAAACTGAGTTCCTCTTCTGTGGCTCGGTGCCAGCGGCAGTGCACACCCACGACATGAACACACTCACCAGCCCAGGGAGCACCTGCAGCATCGCGTTTCTGAGTGAGGGAGACTCAGGAGCTGTACACCTGCGCAGAATTATTCCTGTAATAATTGACATTTTAGATTTTAACAAAGTCCAGCAGACTCTACCTTTAATTAAAAACAATTACACATTATCCAGCTCACAACAAATGAGGAGCTTCTGATTTTTCTTGGTTAAAGTGGTATGTATGCCTAATCCTGACCTGATTGTGCTAGTGTAGTATTCAGGCAGACAAACTTTTCTTTCTTCCTTTCAACTCTGAAGTCCCTGACCCTTAACGTAGCTGTGTTAGATAAGGCAGCGCTATCACTTATAACTAATCTTCGGAAGTGTCGCCAGTGCTGGTACTCTGCTCTCTCTAATCTTGTAAAAATTATTAATAACAGAATAAGATTCAAATAGAAATCTTTGGATCTGGACTTTGGTTTGTGACCTCACCATGCAGATTGAACTCTTCTCATTTTCATTTGAGTTGTTAAAGTCCACTTGATGTCCTTTAGGCGGGAAATCTCATATAGACACTGATTAGCTTTATGGCTCGTGTATTACATAATAAGCACACAGGTCATCAGTTGAGTTTTACAGTTTTATTAGAACAAGCACTATATAGCAGCAGTGTACTGTGTTCATGGAAAGATATGTACTTTGTTAAAATTGCACTTTAGAAGGTCTCCATTAGGAAATTGATTTGAAAGTAACAGAGCTGACACAGTGCTGAGTGAAACATGTCAGTCCATAAACAAAAAGAAAACAAAAAGAAAGAACATGAGAGCCCAGATTGAGAAAAGAAAACCTTTTTTTTGTAAGGCATCTGCAACATTCATTGGCAGGCTAAGTTGTCTAGACATGCAGGCAGAAGGATAGATGAAGAAAGCATGAGGAGGTTTTTTTTTTCCCACTACAGTCCGACTCTGAGATCAAACTAAGCATCGCCCCCGACCTCCACACACAGCCGCTGTGATTCAGTGGTGTTAAAATGATGTAGGAGGAAGAAAAGGAATCAGCTCCTGTAGTAGTGACCCATCTTTAAATGTGCTGTATTTACAGTGATGTTTGGAGAAGCAGAGCGGTGCAGAACATCTTTAACCCTGCGAGCGTTTTACAGTCAAAGAAACCTTTTTCCTCTTCTGATTCAGCTATTTTCTTTAAAAACTGGAGCCAAGACATTTTGTTGTAAAACTCTCTCTCTTACTGTAGTTTAAGCAGGTGGAGTGTGGATAATGTGCGATGTTTTCGCCTTGTCGAAGACGTCTTTTCTTCTCAGTAGTGTTTCTGTGAGGCATTGATAAATGCATTAAGGCACAGCAAGTGAAACTGACGAGTTGAAGCTTTGAGTTTGTGATGGAGATAGATCAAAAGCACGATTTAAAAAAAGCATGAATGCGAGCTGTACTACCTTTTTTTGGTTTGTAATCTACAGTACCATACATACAGTACGCACAGGATGAATATTTATATTCACTGTTTTTTTTCCTTTTGATTCTTCGCTCTGCACTCCTGAATGAATGAAAGGAATAAAAAGTTTGATCGAGTTTATTTGATCAAAAGCCCCTTGTTATGTTTTATTTTTAAATCTGGTTTAAAAAGATTAAAGCTATCTGCTTTGCAATGATTTCTCTGAGAAATCATTTAAATATGAGCAGTTAAATTGTACTGCACAAGCTTGTTTGGCTTCCACATTTTCCAGCTGATCAGCTTTAGTATCCAGACACTGCACTGACACATTACAACCTGTGGGTGGCTCTTATGTTTCATAGTGACTGTGACTGTGTGACTCATTGGACTGCTGATTAGAGTAACTCATTCATTTATACAAAAAAAAAAGAAAAACAGGATTTCATTTTTTTTTTTTTAAGTTCATTAATAAAGTCATTAATTTAAAAAAAAAGAAAAACACCAAAAGTCGTTGGGATAAGTTTCACAAATAAGAACAATTATTATTCTTTGTCTTTCATTTTGTACTCGGATTTTGAACAGAAGACTGATAGAATAAACAACAAAGACACTGTTTTGGATGTTTCAGAAACTGTAAAAGTAATCATTTCAGACAGAAAATAAATACATAATCCAGTGATTTTCTACTATTTTAGAAAGGTTTGCATATTTAGATTTTGATTTGTGTAGCTTGATACACACAGATGAGTATTTAGCCTCAAAATGTAAATATGACATGTTTCCTCACGCCTTATTGTCCCACCAAAGTCTTTCTTTCAAAGTTACATCTCAGTCAGGTTTACAATCACTCCAACAAACAATACAACCATTTCTCAGACCATCAACTGAGACCAATTCTTGTGACGATTCACAACTTCACCGAGACAAAAGCTGTTTTCTGCTTCAGTCAGACAGACTGTGTTAGTGTGTGCCCGCTGTATATGGAGGGAGTCGTGTATTTCTGTAACGTGTGAGTCACAAGAGTGGGTTTCGTGTAACAATGTTTAAAATTAGACAGTGGGCAGGGCTGGTGAGGGTCTCCTCTATTTACACATTATTCCACTCAGCCTTGTGACTCATCCGTGAGGGAAAAATGATGTGGGTGTGTCCCGATTACAAGTCCAAACACCAGAATATGACTTTCTTTTTAATCCCACCTCTCACTTTGCCACATGATCTACTCTGAAAGCTTCTGAGCATTCATTAAAAGTTCCATCTATGGACAGCGTACTTCTTACACTGCAGCCCAGATTAATTTTGAATGAGTGGTTTTCCAAGAGAGCACTGCTAACACATAGATCCAACAGTATTAAAAGGCAAAAATAAATATTATCTGCCAATTCACATAATGCTATTTCACTAAATTCCAGGATATTTTATAAAAATATCTTTTTTTCTCTACAATAATGAATGGTATCGTAAATGTGGCTTGATGCAGATGAAAGCTGCTCTCTAAACATGCATGATATCATAGGTAATCAAAAGTCTACGTTTGGAGACTAATCTAACCCAAACTGCTGTTAGAAATCAAATGGCTTTGACTAAAAAGCGCTAAACCGAGTGACTTGTTCTGGCGTCTTTTTAAGGCAAGGACATAATCGAAAGTCAAAGGAGCTGAGGAGAGATCTACAGAGGAGTGGTATCATTGTTGCCCTGACAACCCAGCTTCCACAAACACAATGAAAGTGATCCTTCCGGATGTTTCCATGAATGGATGATCTCGTAGCAGTGCTACAAAGCCTTGACGGTGTTGCTGGGTGTGTGTCCATCCTGCAGCTCTGCGTCCATGCACACAGATGTCTTTTCTCTGACATGTGTCTCCCAACACCTTGTTGTGCATAGGTTAACTGCTTTCTTTTCTGATACGATGGTGCGATGGACATGGTGTTCCCCATGTGCTACCACAGGTTCACTGTCGGTTCCATGTTGATGAAACCGGGGTTTTTGCGGAGCTCCCAGTACATGTTGTTAGAGACCCACCTCTCCCGGTGATTGGCATCGACCACTTTCCTGCAGGAGGGGGCGAGAAGAAGCAATGGTGACTGGTTGGGCGGATGTTTTCTTGGCTGGAAAATAAACCTGTTCAGAGCTGATGCCATCTCAAAGATGTGCATGCATTTCTCCACTAAAAATGTTAGTGTACAAAATATCTGTCCATTTTTTGATGTCTTCCATGTACTCACTCATATCTCACAAAACTGTAAATTGTTAACCATCTATCAAAGTGATGTATCTTCGTAAAAAATTGTGTGTTTTGGGGGATTAAACCCCTCACTTTGTTGGACCAACCATCACACCCTGCAGCACTTCTGTTGCAAAAATGCAAACACAGCTGTAACTGTTCACAAACACTAAAGGGGGCTAAAATTAAAACTTGACAAATTGTCAATGAAATCAAATACATCAGGTCAGTGAATAGTCTACTTACTTGAAGAAGCGAGGCTCCTGTTTGATGTCGTTCTCCTCTTTCCACTTCCTCCTGGTTCTCTGCAGATCCTCAATACGTTGCTTCTCTGATGCTGCCATCTCTAAGTTACCCTCCTCTAAATGCCTGCGTCATGCAGAAAACACATTTCATTTTTACAACACCAACACCTTTGCCAGCAGACTGCTGTTGTGTCGTTTTATGTGTGGAATCAGTCTCGCCTGATCCCTGATGGGGCCTTACCTTTGATCAGGCCTGAATCTGGCATCTGTACGAGGGAGAACATCTTTCAATTCAGGGCAGAGCTCATTCAGTTCAATGGCAAATCTGGTGAAGCCGTAGTACAGCTCGTAGTCTGTGGGCATGGAACCTGAAGAAGAGAGAAACATTCATCAATTTCTTTTTTTTACTTCCTGCTTCTGTTTCATAAACTGAGCCTCTTCAGAGTTCCTCCTCAGAGTTCCCCAAAAGTTCCTGAGGTTAAGGAACCGTTCCCTACCTGGTCTCCAGACACATTTGGCAGAAGGAGGGACTCCACAGTAAAGACCCTCGTGCCACTTCCCAAAGAGCCTGTGGATCACTTTCCCTTCCTGATCCATCACAAATCCTTGAACCTCATTTACATTTGAGCTCCAGTAGTTTCCCTGAAAGATAAACAGCCTGAGATTAACTCCAGCTATAACTCTGGTGTTCAGCAGACCTTTCTCTTTCAGAGCGTAATGGCAGGATGATTGTGATGTGGTTGTTGCTGCACCTTGATGAAGGTGAGTTTGCAGAGGCAGGCGCTGCTTTTCATGTTCCTGATGGTGATCTCTCCGTAGTGTTCAATCCACCGCCGTCCACTGAGGATGTTGTGCACACATGTGGTGACTTTGTTCCATTCATAGTGATCTCCAAACCTGGAAAGACACAACAAAAGCCGATGAATCTAATATCTGATGATCTGTACCTTCTGTGATGAAACTCTGTAACAGGTTAAAAATCAGGCTGTCTAGATGGTTTGAAATTAGGGCTGCAACTAATGATTATTTGAGTAATTTTATTCCTCTACAATTATTTTTGTAATTAATCTGTCCTGCGGAAAAAAATCCATTATCAGAGTTGTAGATCATTTTAAACAGCCTGGGCAAAATAAAATAAAATATACTGTTATAACATCAGATTCAGACCAAAGTGGGCCAAAAAGGAAATAAGTTGAAAGTGTTCTCAATCATTTCACCTTCAGGTCACTCAGGACGGCCTACCAGTGTCTGCAGCAGCTAACGCTAATGCTAGTGTTAGTTTCATGAACTTCTTCCTCTCAACCACTTTTTTGTTAATTTGATTTTCCTCAATGGCTCTGCTCCCCCCTCCACCACACTCATCTGTTTACATGTGACATATACAGCCCCCCCGCCCAGTGAGTTACACAATCTATACTCCAGTCTAGTAGGTGGTGGTAATTCACCCTCAGCTTGTTGCCAAATGAATCCAACTAAAAAGAGGAAGAAGACAATCTGAAGATGAAGTGGTACAATGATTGCCTGGTTATGTTTTTTTTTTTGAGGAAATTGTGAATTTACACTTTTGTGAAAAGCTTATGGTCAACTTAAATAGGTCAATTTTTGTTGAAATTCAAGATACGAATGCCAAAGTCTGCTTAGCTAAATCTCACCACATTTTAGAAGCCAAAACATTTACTTCTGAAAACTGTGATGAGACATGAATTTAGTATTCTGACCACTTTCTTTAACTTTTGTAAAAATGTGGTTAGGCTATTTCTGCCTAAATGCGGAGAGGACAAGGCTGTGAATAGAGCAGGAAAAAGAGCGAGAGTGGAGAGTGACATACAGCACAGAAGCCACAGGCTGGATTTGAGCCCTGGCTGACCTCATAGGGCCATGAGGCGCCCCTCTGACCACTTTGCTTTCTGTCGATTTTGCGTGTAGTCACCGCTAAAAGCATCAGTTACCTGGGAATCATGAGATTAACGGTCCCGATTGGTAGAATCTCCATCGATTTTCCCCAGAACTTGTTTTTCCATCTCACGTCTGCAAAGCAAAACAGTGACAAAAAAAAATTAAGTTACAACAGATCAGTCTTCGCGGAAGAAATGAAAAGATATTTTTAATCAGTAATATTTTATGAAAGAGGCTTAATGAGGGCAACAGACTCTGCTGTGCTCTCATGAGACGCAGCTCTCACTAATGAGGTTTGTCACCCACCTTGCCAGAAGGTGAAGTTCTTTGACTCACAGTGGCAGGCGGAGACGGGCGGGTGGTGGCTCACCTTCGAGAGAAGAGATCAAAACCAGTCAGCTGACAGCTGCTCAAATTATACATCATATACATCTCTGTCAGACGCAAAACAGTTGTTCAGCTCTGAATCATAATTTATCTGTTTTATTAATCAAGCTTTCTTACAGAATATTTGGAATTAAATCATTGAGTTGCACTTTAAGGTCCCCATTTTCAACCACCAAAGAAATAATCAAATGGTTATGAAAATAATCAGCACAGCAACAAATGTATTGTTGCTTTCCTGCAGCCAGAGTTTACATATTGTAACGATGAAACCTTCAGTGAAATGTGAGTAAAGTTGAGCAAATTTGATGCAAATTAGAGTCTGTGTGCAGTGATTTGTTTGGGTAGATCGACTGCTGGAGTGCTTGTTTGGAGCAGAAATACAAGTACGAGTGCACTGGGTATGTGGGTGGTGATGAGTTGAAGTAAAATACTGCTTTAGTTTTTCAAGAAAAATGAGAAGAATACTGAAGTTTTTAACTCTTTTTTGTGGCATTAAACTCCAGAAATGGAAGAAATAAAATCAGCCTCCAGTTATGAGGAGGACAAATGGCCTTAAAGGCATTATATGTACAGATTGCTTTTGAGAAATCACAAGCCAAACCCATTCCAAAGCACTGTTTTACACACAGGCTCTCTCGCCTCCACAACCAATGAGCAAATGCATCTTTATCCAACATGATGCTCCTGTCTCAAATGCATCATACCTAATCCTCGCAGACTCACCTGCTCTGAGAAAAAACAGAAGCCCTTGTCTTCCCGAATACATTCATAAGTCTCTCCGAGTAGCGGGTTGAATGGCTTACTTCCTGCTCTGTAGTACGTCGATGAGTAACCCGAGACGGCGAAAGCAGCGACGAGAACCTGTCAGAGTCCAAACAACACAGCAGACATTAAGGGAAGGGATTAACTGGGTTCATTTTAGCAGACAGCTTTGTGAGGAATAAGCCAAACATTAGTATGCATTGGACACTATCAAAGAGGAGAGGAGCAGATAAAAATAGGAGGACTCAAGGTCGACGGCTGCATCGGAGCGTCACAGACACTGCCTCTGAGTGAGACTATTTATGTGACTGGCAATGTCACCTCATATATTAACAGAGAAGTTTGATAGACACAAAAACACAAGCAGGGGTTTGAAATGTCTGAAAGTTACAGAATCACTTCTGCACCGAAGAAAACACATTTGCTCCCTGAATCAAACACCTGAGCTGATGAACATGATATGACAGCATGTTCGTGTCTGACAGCTTCAGTACCATTCGTTCAAACGGATCCTCAGTCTCAGCGGCTTTGTCCAGCAGCTCGCTGTACTCCAGCTCTTCACACATGCGCTGCAGGGTGTTGAGGGGCTCGTTGAGCTCCACGGGCATGGACACTTTGGACAGGTCCTTGCCGATGTTGTTTCTCAGGATGTTCCAGAGGTTGATGTTGCTGGTGTCGGGACACGGGGCCGGCAGGCAGGTGCGACGTCCGTTACGGAAGGCGCTGCCGGCAAAGTCTCCGTTTGCCACTGGGATGGAAAGATCTCTAATTAACAATCCACACGTGGCACAAGCACATAGCACACATCATCTGATTCTCACAGTCAAAAGAACATTTCCCTTCAAAACATGCTTATTAGAATAGATAACAAAAAGGGTTGAATAAAATAAAAGGGAAACTTCAACAATGGGTTCAAATACTGCCTTTGACAACTGATCACTCTAAAATCTGAAATTGTTTCTTTTTCAGTTTGACAGCAAATTCATGACTGGATGAAACAAGACATTCAAGTTGCCACTTTTGAGTGTAAATGTGCTTTTTTAGCTTAACTGACAAATGCCTGATGGGAGAGAAGATATGCGTTTAAATATGCCACATTGGTAGAATTGACTCTCTGATGGTTGACTTTCATTCATTGGTGGTTTAAAACTCCTCAATGAAGTGTTAAAGAGCACACAAAAGTGGCCATGAATATATTCAGAGCAGTTCATACAAGTTACATTGAATTATTTCAATGTAGAGAGAATTGGAGTCGGATTATGTTGCCCTTTCCAAAGAGGAAATGTTTTCAGTAAAGAGTTAAAACTGAACTTAATTAAGCTGTGATCATTTATGCGCTCTGAGAAAATCACTGCAGACAATCTGTCCCCTCTGGTTATCAGCTCTGTGCAGTCAAGTCTCTCATGATGGGACGTTCTGATGGATTAATCCTGATCAAACCCAAGAAGGGGGAGTGATGTCGTCCTTTGTTTTGGTTAAACAAACAGCTCTGATTGTTTTTCATGGGTCTCATAAGTTTTGATTTGTCTGTATATGAATGCGAGCTGTGGTAACTTATGGCACAAGAACAGGAGGTAGTCATTTCCCCTTGAAGTCTGAAAGAAAAGATTTGACAAGATTTGGACCAAGAGGACTGAGACTTTGTCTGACGAGTGATTTAGTTAGGAAATGATTATGCTTTTTGGTGTTTTTTGCATCCATTAGCTTGCTCCTTGTTTTTTGCACTTTTGATGTTGTTGCTTCAAGGCCACAAAGAGAAATGTACAGCACAAGGGTCATTAGATGTTCTTTAAATCGTGTTTCCATTTTTTGTTTGATGTGCAAACATTAGAGAACAATATAAGGAGAGTTATCATTTCAAACAACAGAAAACTACATGAGCTACGGCCGAAGGGAGTCACTGCAATCTACTTCATACAGTCACTTTTTGTAATTCTTTGAAAGAAATAATTATTTCATATATCTGAGATTTTTCAGACAGAGACAGTAGTTTTTTTGTCCTGATGAGAAACGTCTGTGTGGTTGATGACAAAGACTGAGGAGGGCGATCCTATTCCTCCGTGCACAGACAGCTCTCATAGACTTATGAAGAAGCCTTTGGGCTGCAAAGTCAACTGCCTGAGTCCCGCTGATAAATGAGCCAGCTAGAACCATACTAGAGTGTGTGTGTGTGTGTGTGTGTGTGTGTGTCTGTGTGTGTGTGTGTGTTTCAGAGGAGGCATCCACATAGTGGGATCTCCTCACTGTCTTTTTTTCCCCTCCTTTCATAGAAGAGGAACTATGGATGCTTGACTCGTGATGGAGCAGAATTGGACCTACTTTGTCGGGAGACGTTATCGGTCACACTGGCGTTGTCCTCGGAAATGTTATCACTCACATCGCTGACGTATGACTCATCGTCTGAGCCCTGCGAGGGGGACAGGTACAGAGTGAAATGAGTCAGTGAGGGAGAGTACGACACTAGTGCTGATCAGAATCTCGCAAACACACACACACACATACACACACGCACAAGCACACGCACACGCCATTCCTGCAGTTTGCCAGTGGCTAACAAACTGCAGCATTGGTCTGCTATCTATCCCACTGCAGCAATCACTGGATGACACACTGCAGCACTTTCATGCTTTATATTTAGCCAACACAACCAGGCCATTGAGCCAAAAAGAGGCAAATTACAGCTCTGGAAGCCTGGATCCAGTCACCTGCTGCTGCTGCTGCTGAAGTGTTGACTAACAGTGTGACACAAGCATGAATAGACCTGCTGTTGGAGCTAAAGGACAGGTGGTTGATGAATTTCCTCTGCGAGTAATCCTTCAGCAGAGCTCAATGCGTGCCTGGGGAGCTACAATGCTTAATGGCTCTTAAGAGACCACATACATTTTGAGTGGGTGTTCACGGGAGCTGAAAAAGAAGAGCGAAGGACTTCAAGTGATGCACCAAAGTGCTTTTTTAACCAGGCTACGAGCTACAAATCAGGAGGAGCGGGCAGAGAGGAATGTTTTGCTGAGACACTCCTGAGCCTTGGAGCTTTTTGGAAAGGAGCCATTCTGAGTTTTTGATCTCATCTTACACTACCTCTGCTTTGGATGCTGCCCTCATTAATTGCTGACTAATTCCAGCCCCACAAACAGCCATCATAGTTTAACCCCTTGCCTCACTCCTCACTCCATTCTCCAGTCACTTCACAAGAAGGCGTTTCTCAAATGCCCTCTGCTGTACCTCATTCTCCGATGAACTGGCTGACAGAAGCACTTCCTGGGCATCAAAGAACTCTGAGACAGACTCCGACATGGAGAGTCGGCTTTCATTAGAGGCCTGCTGCGTCAGAGGAATCCCCATCTGTTCCCCTTCCTGCAGGCAAACACATGCAAACACACGACACGTTCATTGCCCGCCGACTGGCGTGACGACACAGTCAAGAACCAGAACTGACCTGAGCAAACACAAACCGCATCAGATGATGATACAGAGCTAATGGAGCAGCAGGTGTAGCCTTGCCAAAGGGCAAGCCTCCATCCGTTTCTAATTAGTCATTTTATTCATTAACCTTGGTGTCAGTTTGTGCATAGAATAAAGATCTGTTAAGCTTACCTGTCAGAGCTCGCTGGTAACACCATCAATATGTAAGGACAGGAATCAATAATGCAATTGACAAACGCAGGAGGCAAACACTAAAACTGCTCAGGCTCAAACGCTGTGTTGTTTCTTTAACACTGGAGTAAAAAATGAGTTTGTCCAGTCCCACATCGACCGCAGTGACCCACCTCATCAGGTGTGGAGATGATGTTAACGCTGACCACTTGTTCGTTCAGGACGGATTCAGAGTGGATGCGGTTCAGTCGGGTACGAAGCTCTGCGTTTTGGGACAGGGCCTAAAGAATGAAAGATACTAAGTGTTTACAGTAGATTCTTTAATACATATACATGTAGTTCACCAGCTGAGCACGGAGCACATTTGTACAAGGTCTGCCAGTAGCTCTGCTCCAGACAGGCCTCTAGAGGGCTGGCCAATCAGATAGAAGAGGGTTTGTGGAGCAGGGGGCCTTAAAGAGACAGCAGCTAAAAACTAAGTGTTTCAGACGGAGGCTGAGATAAAGGTTTCCGAAAACACCAGTGGGTGTTTGCGTCTACTACACTGCCAGTTTAGTCGGCAGTTTGGAAAACAGCCATACTACAAGTAGACGCCCCATCGACTGATGCTGTCTGAGCGTGGCCACCATCTTGGATGGGTCTCCCATGCATCTCCAGTGCATTTATTTCTAGGTGAGGAAGGTGTGGGCCCAGCTAAAAAGTGTCATAATTACCTGAAGTTTGGTTTGTTAGAAACAGCAGAGATGTAGTGTACAAAACTTGATACAAATTTTTAATGTTATTTATCCTATTGTATACTTTTCTTTCAATGTGGTAACGGTTCTTGTAACCATAGACTACACAAAATACGGGAAAAGTTGCTCACTCTGTATTGACTCTGAATTGCTCTGGTGCTAGCCCGGAGTGAGGAGACCCAGCCAATATGAAGGCAATGCTGCATCACGCTCCAGCACGCAATGAGGCATCTGCTTTTATTATGTCTATGGGTGGTACTTTGTGAAGAAAGACTTTAAGAGTTGGTGAGAAACTTCAAACATTTGTAAGAGATTACGTTGCCTGGACATTGGGATAAATAGCTGCAACATTAGAAATACAGTCGCCATGTTTGTTTTTGAGTTTGTTGCTGTCATAAACTCTTGACTCTGAGCTGCCCCCCCTGGTGGGAGTATAAACGGGCCATAATGGGATACAACAGGGACAAACTTCAGTTAAAAAAAACACATAGCACCTCTGTAACTCAAAACAGATGAAACTACAGAAAAAAGAGTTGTAATCTTAAAAAATTGAATAGTTGACCTATGCAGCTGTCTCTGCGACAACAATTACCCCAGCCAGCAGACATCCCACAGAGCATTGCCATTAAAGCCTGACCTCCAGCCTGCGACAACATTGTCACACAAGCCTCCAATTAGGAACAAAGCTGAGATAAAGCAGCAGAAACATTTAACTGAAATGATGTCAACTGTTAGCAGAGGAACAGTCCAATTAAATCACTGGAGTAGATAGACAGCCCTAAGGAGCCGAGTTAATGAACTGCACCGCACATTTCTCTCTCAACCAATTAATATGAGAAAATATGATTGAACTTTCACTACTCACTAGCCTGCGCTCTCATCCCCACACATCATACTTTTTCATCGGGATTAGCACAACTGCTTGGCGTGATCTGCAGCTTGTGTGGTTTGGCTGACGGGCCGTCATCATGAGCATGTCTTATAACATGACAACTACAAAATTAGTTTGACTTCAAAGATGCATTGCTAAAATGACGGCAGTGATTTCCCCAGTAATCTGAAGTAGTCTGAATCACTCCCGGTAATTTCATCCTAATACATCATCATAGCTAACAGTGCTAATGTGATGTAGCTAAATACTGCTGACAAATAGCTCACATTAACTAACCCCATCACAGAGCTACATCATGGGTAATGTGTGAAAGTGGCTCATTACCTGTGACAGAGACTTCCTGAGAGAGTTGATCTGTGAGGATTGGTCGGTCTGCTCTTGGTCGGATAGAATTTGTTTGATCTTTTCTTTCTCTATGGCCACTGTGTTGAACGCTGACTTCAGCAGAGAGTGAACTGCACAGAGACACAAGAAAAGACATTTCAAACCTTTAAAACTGTAAAACTGAACCATTGAATGATGATTCAGAAAACCAGTGATGAATCCTGTGATACTTTTCTCTGTGATTTTGTTTAAGCTTATTTTGGTCTCTCATTTGTCTTTGAGCATATTGAAAACCTTCAAATGGCTCCAATGAATATAATAAACTTTTATCACCATTAGATTTACAAACACTTAGATTCAGTGAAGGCAGGGTTAGCCTGAGTTAGCCCTGTGCTTTTCTTGAGTTTATTTATCAACAATGCATTTTTTGCAGCTAATTTCAACATATAATAAATCAATGTCTTCTGCAGGAAAAATGCAAATCCTTCAGGTTCCTCCTTCAGTTTTAGATCACCTGAAGCTAAAATGAAACCTTCAACTTTAAGAAGATGAAACCACCTTGGGTCAAATAACTGACAAAAACAAAATGAGATCATTATCTTTGCATTTTAATCTGGGGGGATGACACTTTCATATTTATATATGTAAAGTTTTAACGTGTCCTAGATCGCTGTTTTCCTCCAGTCATGTGTTTGCAGAAATCCGGTATGAAAGTAAACAACAAAAACAACAATCCAGATCACATGTTCACAATCACTTCCTATGCTGAAAACAAGTCATGCTTTTTTTTTTCTTTTACATTTTTGGAGGACACAGCCATAGCATTTCTGTATTCAAAAAAACAAGCGTAAAATTTTCAATATAATGCTTTAATGCACTTTATAGCAGTTTATTTAGCTAGTCTAGAAATAAGTCTCTACATTTTATTAAAGTTAGGGATATAGGGGTTGTACACATATAGCAAACATTTTAAGGAACAATTACATTAGGGGAATGTAAAAATGTAAAGTTATCCGTTAACAGACTTTGTCTGGTAGGTTATGAAGGGTTACAGCCTCGGAGAGCTGATAAGAGGAGTAGAGGTCATTTCAAGACAGGAAATAAACTTTTATCGTGTGATGGGTGTCATCTCCTCAGAGCTAACCACATCCTTTGAGTGCAATGAAGTCATAAATTTTGCATTGTAGTTGCATCTGCTTGTACATACACAGCTTGCATACCTTTCTGTGCAATAGTGCAGAAATCCTCCTGAAGCTTAATGTAATCACTGGCGCACTCTACGCTGTCTGCCAGCCGGGAAACAGGAGGCTGGAAGTCGACCAGCTCCGCACAGAGGTTTGGGTTGGATGAGTGGAGGCGGACGGGGGACATGCTTGCAGAGAGAGGAACCTAGAGAGGGACGATGAGGAGGGAGGACAAGAGTCAGAGAGCGAAGAGATGCGAAGATATGATGAGGGACAGAACTTCAGTTCGATTAAACACACTTGACTCTACGCCTTTACCATTTTGTGCTCTTTGTTCTGGAGATTTGTCAAGCCTAATTAGTTTGCCTTTCACATTCAGACTCTTTAAAGGAGGCAACTGAGGACAATTTGAGCTGCGTAACATCTCCTAAAAAGGCTGGTTGAAAAAAAGAGCTTGAAAGCACATGATGCACAAATAAACAAGATAAAGAGAAATTACAAGAGGAGCTGAATCCATGTCACAGCACATAGGAAAGGAAAGGGAAAGATGATGACAGAAAAAAATTGCAGATGGAATCACTCTGTGGCAGTGAGAGTAAATACTACACAAATCTTTCATATCAATCTTCAATATCTTTCTTTATCTTCCAATCTATGTCTTTTCATAAAGGAGCATGTCAGAGTTTGACAAATTTTATCATCAAAGTTCATGTTTTTCCAAGCAAAAGTTTAAAATATATATATACCTGTAGCTGGAATTTGGCATCTTTGCCGACACTTTTTGTTCTCCATCTTCTGTTCAAGCGCTTTTCTTTCTTTGACAATTCTACACAATTGGTCTGTGCAGCAACACATGGATCCAAATTTGCAAAGCGTGGTTCACAAGACAAAGCATATCACATTTAAAGCAAAAGTTAGCACAGATTGATTTCAATGGCATGACAAAAAAGACAAATGAGTTGCAAATAAAACATTGAAGCAAACCAAATGTTAAAAATGAACTTTTCTTGGTTGAAACCATGAAATAAAAGTTGAGATTTTGTCAGTACAGATCAGATAATAAAAGCCTGCAGGTGCTTCGTGCGTCTGAGCCTTGCTGGGAGATGATAGTGCTTCCTGGGGTTATAAAACTACCTTTGGAGAGACATCATTACCTGAGTTATGCGAGCTCCTGTATAGCTCCACACAGACACAAATCTTTGAAATAGTCCTCTTTAAATTGCTTCCCCTGCTCTCTGTTTCTCTACGTGTCTGTGTTTCTCTACTACCTGCATATCCGTAAAGTTAGGCGCCGATTGTGTTCTTTGTAAGATCTCCAGACTTTGCAGTAACCGGCTCAGCTCGGTCAGACTGGACTGGCATCGTGCAAGCTCTGAAAAATAAATTCACAACCCACATATGAACACACACACAGTTCAATGTGTCAGACAGTAGTTATATGCTTTTCTCTCAAGGTTCAGATGACTTATCCAAGGGCCAAAAGTGAGATTGAATCTTCTTTATGGGATCAGATTTGATACAGAGGAAAGAACAGTGCTTACCCTCTGCACACTTGTCCATCTCCTCTGATTCCTGCAGCCATGCGGCCACCTTACTCTGTCCGTTGCTGTAGGAGGCGGGGAGGCTGTTGTTGCTGCTGCTGCTTGGGGCAACCGGCTGCCAGGGCAAACTGCTCGGTTTAGTCTGCTAAAAACAGGAGCAGACATGCACGGAAATTAGGTTGTTCTGTCCCAAACTTCATGTCACAGTCAACTGGAGTGTTGCACAACTTTCAGCAGTAGTTAGCTGTTTCATTGACATGTAGAAGGAGGTTTTATTCCAGATTTTACAATTATTCCAAGTTTTTTCAGTAACAATTTAGGTTGCATTAAGTGAGAGGAATAAAGTTAGCTGGTGTCTGTGATCACATGTGCATAAAGGCAATCCCATCTGAGCATTAAGTATTCTTTAGGACGTGGAGTGGCTTTTGCTTCCTCTTTTCATGCTACCATACCATTTTGTCCTCTATTCCAGTTTCCACCACTAAAAGAATCAGGAAATAACTCTCTTTCCCCATGATATACTCTTCCTGAATAAATAATCACACTCTGCTTGGATCACAGGAAGTCTGTTTTAAATTTGACTCACAAAGACATGTCAGATTGCTTTGATTAGAAAAGTCTGCTACAGGATTAAATCCGTGAGGTCACATTTAAAAGTTTCTCTGAGGAAATCATTAACCATTGATGATTCTCAAATATTAATAATGTACAACATTTTACGATCAAATAGTTTCTTGTTCCAGAATTTTAAATGTCAGAATTTGAAGCTGTACTCTATCTTATGTCTTTAAAAATTGAGTATCTTGAGTGGGAGCAGAGTGGAAGGACTCACCTTTACCTCACGCACCACACTCGAGGCAGGTTGGGGCGACTCCATTGCAGCCGGGGGAGGAAACGTTCGCATGGTGGCCTCCCGAGGAGATCGCACAATCTCGTTCTGTCGGTAAAGCCGGTGATGACGCAGCTTGCACACCCAGGCATCAAAGATATCTTGAGATTTGACCTGAGGAGAAAGAGGACACACAGCTTCACCGTTTATCACCTTTTTACTCTCCTGTTGATATCTGGTTCAAAGACTTGGTAGCTCTTTCCTCCTTAGGATTACCTTCAGGTGATAAATGTGCTCCTCGGTGTCAAGGTCTATGCGACGCGCCCGCTTCTTAATGGACATGACTGAGAGGCCGACATCGATGCTACCGTGAAGTTTGCCTTTTTGGATCTAAAGCAAAGATCAAGGAACAGTTTGGATGCAGGCCTGTATTGTAAAAATAATTGAAATTTTCCTCCTGGAATCAATAAAGTATTTTTTATTTTTCATATTAATAGTTATGGAGTGATTCTAACATTTGCCGTGGTTCAAATGTACAGTGACTGTGTAGAGAATCTGTATGTTGGACTGCAGCGATTGCAGGGGGTGGGAGTGAACATTATCACAAACATTATCTTTAGCCTGTGTTTTAGTCTTTAACCCATGTTTAAGCCTTCAACTCATGCTTTAACCTTTGGCTTGTGTTTTAGTCTCTAGCTCGCATTTTAGCCTTTAGCTTTTCTTTAAGCCTTTAGCTCGTGCTCTTTCACTCTCCTGTTACGCTTTCTCCTGTTCTTCTGTCCCTTTTCTGTCAGACAGTCCAGGTCCTCATTCCACGATGATTACCAAATAAATCACTGAAATTATTTTCAGCAGAAAAACACAGATCTCTCTTCTCACTGCAAAACTACGTCAGAAATAACCACTTGTAGCACTGATAATCTCATTTTGATATGGAGATTATGATTGGGGAAATAACCAGATATGAGACTTTTTCAAGATCACTTAGAAAGTCCTCACAGTCCCTTTAATCTGACTAAAGTTCAGAAGGAACGTTAAAGTACTAAAGAAACTGAGGCATTTATCTTGTTTAACCATTATCATAATAATACTTATGCATGATTATAAATACTAAATAGCTCCTTTAAATCCTCACAGCCACACAATGTTTTCCATTCTGTCTGTAAAACTCTGGCTTTGCAGCACAGTGACATGGCGTGCTGACTAACATCGAGCATCCTGACCCATGTTGCAGATGTTTTTTCGCTGACTCATTGCCTAGCCAAGCTGATGTCAGGCCGGACTGCCCTGTTTCTGCCCGTGGTTACAGTCAGGGTTACTTACATCAATGGGGGACTTTGAGTACTTCAGGATACCGTTGTCCAAAACGAAAAAACGCTGAAGAGAGAACAGACAGAGGCAAATAAAAGTGTTATTTAACAGGAAGGAAGGCCGGACATGTTAGATATTGATCATATAAGACTGAACAGAGACAGGACTTCACTAGAAATGAATAAGAGATGTTGACTTTACAAGGATCAGAGAAAGTAGACTGAGATACATGATGAAATTATTTGTACCTGACAGAAAACTGCTTAGTATTCAAGAAGCAGGCATATTTGAATTTCTTGCAGCAACAAAAGCTTTTGTGTATCTCAGCAAGTGTATCTTACCTTGTGCCAGCCTTTCAGGGGCCATTTCCGCTTCTTCAACATAAACCCCTCGTGCTTATCGGGCCTTTGGACGTTGCTTTGACCAATTTTCAGCCCCTCGATGATTTCCCAGCTGTCTGCCTCCTAGCGAAGAATAAAAGAAAAAAAATAGTGCTGTGTCAGACAAAACCCTCAGCAGAAAACAGGAGATACATTTGTTGTAATAAAAATGAAAATATTCTCCTGTCACGCTCAATGTGACAGGAAGTACAACAGGAGTATGCTTATTTTATTCTTTTTCCATGTAGAACATATTTAAAGAAATACGACTCCATTCAGATCCCTGCTGCTCTCTCAGCATTTCCACTCCATTAGCTCCTCCTGACTGTGCTCATGCTGCTGCCGCTGGGTCTGTAAATCAAAGTGACGCCTCGTAGTAGAGGGGCAGCGGGGTCAGACAGGGACAGGTGAGAAATCAGAGCATCGGCCCGCTCAAAAGGATTCTGGTAGTCATTAAATCATAGTTTGACATCCTCAAAATGTTGGGATTGTGGTTCAGTCTAAATCCTTTGAAAGTAATTTCCTTTATCTATAAAACCTTTGAAATGCTTTCATTGCATCATTATTATTTTTTCCCTTGTTAGTTGACCTTGCAGTGGTTAGACTGAAATTTTGTCTTCATTGGTTTGGTTGATTTAGATTTTTAAGGTCTGTTTTTGCCACAGAAGTTGCTCATATTGAGCCTTTAATATCTGTTTTTATGATGCTATCAATGATTTTTACAACAGACTTTAGCGTGGTTATAAACAGCTGATGGGTTATGGTTGTAGCTGTCAATCATTATCTTCTCTTACAGGCACGTAGAGCCTTAGTGTGTGAAAAAACCGTGCACAAAAATTATTTTCTGCCATAATTACTCATCTAAAAACTTATCTGTATCAGTCAGGAAGCTAACTCCATATAAGGGCATTATCTCATGTGGTTGAATATTGTGGACAGTGAAGGGAGTGGTGTTTCTGTGTCCTGGTAAAGTAGGTCAGGTTTTTACTTTCATATTGGTCTCAGTAGTTTTTGAGATAAATCTCCACCATATTACAGCTTGTGGCTCTGTTTTATCACAGTGTGATGTTGAGAGATGCTGTCGGAGCAGCAGGTTGTGAGTGTGTGGGTGTACGTTGTGACCTTGTTCTGCTGGATACTCAATAAAAAGGCAGCATGTTGTTGAGGTTAATGACCAGACCTACAGATCTACTTCTGGTGTTGTGCAGAGGTTTCATAGAGTTTTGATCTCTGTACGATATATGTCAAATAAACCAGACAGGGTGGCAGCTAAGGAACAATTTGAAAAATTACCTAACTGATTATTTTTCCCTATATTGAATTTGCAATTAATCATTATTATTTATAGGTTCATCATCTTATGTGTTGTTAAATTAACACATTTTTGGAAATGAACTCTGAAATTAATTACAGCATGTCAACAACCCATGACATTTTTTTCTGTTACTTGTGACTGCTTTTTGCCCATTTTAGTCACTTTTCTCTCCTTTTTCAGCATTTTTGCGCCATTTTTGGCTTCTTCCTGACTTTTCCTAGTTTTCTCCCAATTTTCTTGCCAATGTCTCTTGCTTTTTGACCATTGTTGCCAAGTAAAACTTGGTTTTAATTCTATCTCTTACCCTTTTTACCACTTTTGACCATTTAGATTGTTTCTTACCTTCTCTTACCATACCTTATTAAGTCACATCATATTGTTTTATACTGTACTGTATCATATTGAAATGTTTTATATTGTGTCCTATACTGAGGTTGTGCTTTTTCACTGATACCAGCTCCTCCTCTCAGTGACCACCCTTTGAAAGGCTCCACATTATCAGGAAAATTCAATCCAATTTTAAAGCATTCACATCCCAAAAAGCTTCCAGGTCAACATCATTCCAGTGTCAACTGAGCTGCATCGACGGCAGAAAGATCAAAACATCTAAAGTAGATCTGGTGTTGTGGTAGAACAAAGCTGACTAATAATTGACAAGAAACTTCCCTGACAGGCAATAACAACCTCCAGACCAACTTCCTGTGTTATCTGGATTACAAACAGACCATCAAATGGCTCTCCATTGATAAATCAATACAGCACTAAATAAAGAATGGCCCACCCAGCTAATATTGCCATTCGATGCACTTTCCTTGGCAATCATTTAAGGATCCGAACCATCATTGAGAGAAATCCCTGATGAGGAGCAGTCAACACAGCCTCCAGTAAAAACCAAAGTGAGAGCTCGTGGTTCATACGGAAATTATTGCCACAGTCAGAAAATGAGCTTTTGTTATGTGACCCTGGAAACAGAAGTGAATAAAGCTAAAGTGATTTCCTGCACTCTGCTCACATTCATTGATCTCGCTGCAGAATAATTTCAAGCTGAATGAGGTGGACCCTGAGTGAGTTTGGCTCTTTAATGAGCGATCATGAGGCAGACCAAGGAAGTGGTGATTTACTTTGTTAAAGGTTGGAAAGGGTTCTCCCATGAGCTTACTTGTTTAACACTGGATAACTTAGACCTGATTTAGGCTTTTTGCTTTCACATTTTACTTCTTTCAACCCCTCTTAAAAAGAAAGCATAGTTCAATAGATTAATATCTTTAAAACTGAGGGATTACAGAAGATGAGTAATCCTGGTTAGATAGCAAACCTCCCAGTATTGTATCCCAACTCATTCGCTATCCACAACTGGCTTTCACACTGCAGCACAGTGGAGTTTTCAAAGCAGCGATGAATCATACCATTACAGTTAAGGTCTCCCTGAGTGGTAGAAAGGACAAACACTCCTTGGGGACACCTTAGGCTAAATCAGCACCATAAATATCAGACAGACAACCCACGCCTGACGATAACTTTTTTGGAGCTGCTCCTCCAGCAGTGGTCAGCTACATGCTGCCAGATAAGTAAAATACTCTTTTTTCAAAAGTACTTAACAACATGATAAGTTAATACGTTGTGAAGAAATACACTGATGTAATAAAAAGACGTAAAAGCTTTTGAATCTCCTTTTATAATTATCTGATTAATTAAATGCAAATTGTCTTTAAAGCAACATTAGTTCACAGTTGTAAAAGGACATCTATGGAAGTCAAGAACAGCTGTGACTGCAATCGTTTGATCTAATCTTGTAATCTCAAGATAAGAGGTGTAAAAATTCATTATTTAAGAAGCTCAGGTTGCAATTTTAAACAGATTGTTGTCTCAGGAGGACAGCATCTTGTTTTCAGAGAACAGGGGATGTTTGGGGGATGGGTAAGGGAAGGGGTATCTGTGGAAGGAAAAGCAGATCTGTGCATTTTGGTTGATGGATATTGATTTATAGGGTCTGATGATATGTTACACTTTAATTTAATTTCTTAATTTTATTGCTGAATACATGTTGTTTATAAGGCATAAGTTATTTTACAAAGCTAACTATAAAACATTATATACATACAAAGAAACTGTGTTGTGCTTCCTCTTTTGAGTTATGTACTAATAGATTGATTTGAAAATGTACTTCCTGACAGAGTAGCTGTAATATTTCCCCGTCTTGTCTCTCACATCCACCACTGACTCTGATATTCTTCAGGCTAATAACCACAGATGAAGTGTTGTGAGTGTTGTAAAGATGAAGCTCACTGCTTGGCAGTGAAGCTTAGAGCAGAGGTGAAGGGCTGCCACATGGATGAGAAGTTAACACCGAGAAACGCAGGGAGCCTCATGGTCTGTGTAAACACCACAGAGGCAGTGAGAGACCTTCAGTCCACGTGTCTGAACTGTGGAGTTTTGTAAAGGATTATGGCTCTGACAAGAATGATTCAATGACTTCTTGAAGCATCTAAAGGTAGAAGTGATCAAAACTTGACCTACGGATCAATGAGCTGATAGTTTCCCTCCTGATACCTACAACAAAAGTTGAACATGAAGGACATTTTTTTAAGATTGGCTAAAAAGTAAGGTTGATTGTTTTTTTCTCCGTTGTCCCTTCAAAACAAATGGCTGACCCTAAATCCAAATTTTTACCCTGATGCCTCTGGCTGTGTATCACGTAATATAAGTCCAAAACTCCTAACTGGCAATAATGAAATGAGCAATAACGCAAAAATGCAAAATAAAATTTTAACTCCCTCAGTGTTGTTTTTTTTTTCATTTACTCATTTAATTTCCCACTTTATTTCTGGTCTCTATCAAAAAAAAAAACTCTCCCTGTTTTTGAGTCTACTTAAGAAAATGGGATCAACAGATTTACAGATGTAATAACCTGCTCACAGGATAAATAAAAGCATTTTAATATCATCTTTGATAAGCTCAACAGGAGCAACAGACATTAACTTGCTGTATTGTCAAGGGAAGGGTTTCTTTATTCTTTCATTGACGGCATCATCAGTATTTTCTGGTCATTACCATGAAGACCAGCCGTCATCAGGCCAGTTAGATCTGGTTACTGCGCCATTGATTTATTAGATCTCAGGTATCAAAGGAGAACTTAGCTATGAGCATAAAGCATGATTACATCTACCCCTTCTACCATATCTTTGCTGAAAATGTCTCATCTGAACAGGAAATAACCAACAGTGAAAGAAAAAATGATAACGTAGCCCCATCCTGAATCAACTTGTGTGTTTTTGTGTGTTAGAAGAGGTAAGAGTGTGTGTTTGTGAGATGAAAGAGCCAGAGAGAGGGTATTCAGTGCTCTCTGCAGGTGGGGCCTCTAATTGCTCTTGTGAGGGTCTCCACAGTGGACATCAGCAGAGGGAGAAAGTGTCATGTATTGATCTGAAAATGGGGGCTGGATCTCAGGAAAGAATCCCCCCTCCAACAAACTGCTCTGACCTCAGTGTGTTCTATATCCTCTCCTTCAGGTCGCCACTAGAAAAAGAGACACTACACTACTGCCTTTGTCAGCATTGATGTGATATCATTATCATCAGTGTGTACATACCATGCTTAGCATGCGCAACCAAAGAGAGAAATTGTTGGCAACAACATGCAAAACCAAAAATCTAAGTGGTGGAAAGTGGCAAAAATAGCAAAAATTAAAAATAAGTTCAAGGACTTGAAAACTTGAAAAATGGTCAGAAAGTCACAAAACTTTTCAGAGTTTCAGAGGTTCTTTTAAAAAGATCCTTTTTTCTCCCTAATGTATGTATTTTTGTTGTTGCATATTTTTTTTATTCAAAATGAGAATAATAATAAAAATGCATCCCCTTCAATACACTAATTGATATCAACAACAAATAACACTGGAAACCTAAAAATAATGGCACAATAAATCGCAACGTGCATCAGAGGTAAAATTAATCATAATAAGATAATCTTTGCAAATTATTCAGCCATACCCTTTTACAGTATACTGAGGCTGATTAATAACAACCTATACTCATGCAGAAACCCTTTAAGATCGCTCAGCGTTGTTTACAGATCTTATGTTATCATCTATTGTGTAATGCTAATTGATAAAAGTCTATGTTTAACCCATGGAGCCTGGTTACCACTTCATCTAAAAGTCTATTTTATAGATGTAATTTATTAATTTCATTCTCATTCTGACTGGTTGAAGGAGGAAAATACAAGATTGAAACTTATCCAGCAGATTTAAGCTAATCCAAATTCGGCCTCATTTAGCTAACACAGCAAAATTTGTTCACTTAACAGATAAAACAGTTCAGAACTAATTCATGTTTCGTTACTTGATTCTTTAAGTCATAAGATTTTGATAAAGTGAGTGAAAAATGAATGAAATCTGCTAACAAGGAAATTTTCAGTTGTCTAAGTAGCTGCCTGTTAGAGAAGAACCTAAAGTCATTCAACAAATTCAAAGACAGAAATGACAAAAGAAGCCCTGATAGATAACCTCACCCTCTGTTAAGCTGGCTTAAAGATAATGGATCGTCTGGGAAATTAAAAACTGTACCCTTTCACCCATGAAGGCTGTCTTATCAGAAGCAGACACCAAAGATTGGGGACAATGAACACGAGTTGTGAAAGAGTTAACCGTCTGCCTCATCCAGCTGCTGTGCACTTTCAAACAGGCCTCATTTTTCAAAACGCCCTCCCTTTTTTTTTCGACTCTTTGGAGCGCCATCACAAGCTGTGCTCCCACTCAGCATACCAGAGCGTGCCACATGTTCAGTGGAGCACCAAGCCTCCGCCTGGCCCTCATGAAATATTCATGCCGGCGGAAAAGCTGTGATGTCACAGATTCCAGTTGGAGTGTCCTGTTCCCGCGCGGCCACAGTGACACAGCAGCTCAGTGGGGTCAAGAGGACCGGGGGGCTTCAGGTGGATTACTGCTGGGTTAACTTTAAGCACTTGTGGTGTGAACTGTGAAATTAGAGCTTCTTTCATTGTTTAAGAAGCTTCTGTAAGGTTTTACTTATGAACCAGGGGATTAGGGATGCTCCATCTCTGCTGATTAGTCTTCTAATGGACCAATAATGTCTTAGAGGGCTGACTGTCTCTTTTTCCTTTTCTTTTTTTCTAATGGAATTTGAAGAGTTAATAATCAGGAGATTGGCTGTAAGCCGCACTGGTATAAAGAAGAGTTTGTAGAGAGAAATGTTGTGAGACTGCTGCTGTCAGGGATGAGTGAGGGTGTTGTCTTTTCTTCATTTTTAGGCAGTATCTGTGAATAGAAATCTTTTGGGACCTGATGGTGATGCAGACTGATGTTTGCTCTGGCAGATGATTTCATAACGACTGACAAGGTCATCACGTAATTGTTCTGACTATTTTTGATGAATGCTAAGGATGCTGAATTAATTTTTTCATGATTTAATATTTTCTGACAGGCCAATTTTCCTGCGTGCTTTTGTAATATTTTCTCCTTAAATAAAACAACTCTGACAGTAGATTTTTTAAAACCCTGGATAATATTTTAATAGTCTTGAGTATGACCTCTGCTGAAGTTACATACACCATAACCTGGCTGCTTTTGGAAAGTATTCTGTTAAAAGGAACCCCGACTGTAAGGACGAATAGGCATGAATATGCTTAAATGTTTGTCTCAAACTAGAATTTGTTGTTAAAAGACATAACGAAATTGGTTTTTCTTAAAAAAAATACAGTTTAAAACACAGTTTCTATCCTTCGGGCGCAGCCATTGTTTTACTGCCGCAATGCATTCTGGGTTAATGACGTAGATTGGTTGCTTGGTGCCGAGCATCTGGATTTCGCTGTTAACTCACTACTAGTTGCCGTAAGTCAATAGGTTTCAGGAGGGAAAAAAACATAATAATGCCACATGTCGCTGCTTTTGGGTGCACTTTTCAGTCAAAAGGAAACAAATAGACTGATGTTAGTCTGCACAGCTTCCCAAAAGACAAGAAAAGAAGGAAGTTGTGGGAAAATCGCTTGTGGGCGTAAACAACTTCCGATGGACCCGCGGCTTTGTTCTCGCCATTTCTCCCCAGAAGCATTTGCTGCATTTAGCCGGCCCATGCTGATGAAAGAGCTGACAGGTGTGGGTCATTATAATCGGAGACTAAAGCCAAATGCTGTGCCGACTATTTTCCAACACAAACCCACAAAACTTCCTCAGGAAACCACTGAAGTCTGCTCCAGGACTTATATGATCCTATATGAGATCGAGCCTGGTGCAAACACATAACGTCACTACCCAGACGTTATTGCGGTAAATAACAATGGTGGCCTACAGGTGAAAATATTTTTTCAAATTTTATACAAACTAAGATATTTTGAGAGATTTTATTATCGTTCTTATGTAGCTGGTAAGAACACTGATCATTCAGGAAAATGACGTTCTGGTAGCCAGGGTTCCTTTTAAGGTTTTGCCCTGCAGCATCTTATTTACCTGCCGGCTGTCTCTTTGGGAGGATGAAGAGGAGGAGGCGCTCTTGTGAACTGGTGTGGAGGACTTGTTGCTCGGCGTGGAGCTCCTCTCCTCAGAGCTCATGGTGCGGCCGTGGGGGCCTCTATGGTAGTGTTGGTGGTGAGACATGGTGGGCTCTGTGGACCTCCCTCAGTGCTGGGCCTTGCAGATCAGGTTCATCCTCTGACACTCTCTCACACTCGCAGCTTGATGCTCACCTGAAAAAGAAGCATCAGGAAGTTAAAGTCTAGAACCTTCTCTGAATATATCCTTCTAGACAGAGCTGCAGACAGAGGGAGAGAGACGCTGTCATTGATCAAACAACCCTTAATTCAGTTTATTTCCTGAAGAAATGAGCATCTGGCGCTCTCCCAGGCTTTAAAATTATCTTCCATCAACTTCAATGTGTTAATCGAACTCAAGATGCTCAGTCTAGACAACCCAAGCTTTTCTTTGAAGCAGTGGTGTTTAAGATTCCTCTTATTATGTGTGCTTCGCTGAATAAGCACATCGGCAGGCTCCAATTTAGTAGGCAAAAAAATAAGATCAACAACAAGAGTAATTATTAACACTTATTTACTTTGCTCCTTACTTTTAGGGTTTAATTGCAAACACTACATTTTGGTAAAGCTGCAATTAAGAGTTTATTGAGAGAAGTAAATAAGAGAAATTGAAATAACAAACACTTGCCAGTTGTGGCTTCACAAATGAGATGAACAGTTGTTTTTGTATATCTTATAATTGGTCAAAAGTATCTATTTGTGTTTCAGACATTGGATGGTATCTACTTTGTTTTTTGAACTCCTAGCTGTGCCTTCTTTCCTCAGTAAGACTGTTCAATATCTCAGAATTAGCTGTTTATGAAATCAATCAGCTGAAAGCTTCATCGTTCAAAAGGGTCTCGACTCTCTTTAAGATTGGGAAACGTGTTGGACAACATGTCAATATAAATGCAGACACTGCCTCAGAACTGCTGTAACGGAAATACTGAAACATCTAATTAGCTCCATGATGGTAATTGAAGGAGGATGCTGATCAATAGGACAGACATCTACAGCTCTACTGTAGTCCACACACATGAGCAAAAACCCTCAGATTGTTACAATCAAGTGTTTGCAGAGCTGAATCCTGAACAAATGGATTCAGCCCCAAATATCTTGTTAACCTTCTGTTCAGACAGAAAGTGGAGAGTTTCTGTGATTGGTCATGGCAGTGCTGTGCTCTGTGCTCCGCGCTCTGTGCTGACACCCATTATCCTGCCTGCAGTAGTGCTGCGTAATCGTCTGAGAGAGAAGAGGTCTCAGCACTGATAAAGCATGCATCGATTGGAGGATAGCGGAAAACAAAGTGATAAACAAACCGCGTCAATTCATAAACGGAGATATATGGCGAGATACTAGGGGGGTGTTCTGGAACTTTACAAGCAGAGAGCAAAGCTTTAAGTTTTGTAGATACACGCAGAGTGAAAAGAAGCGTTGTCTGTTAGACCACCACCAAAAAATTAACCTTTTTAAGCAACACCTCCAAAATACAGAAAATACTGTGGTATATAACGGCAATAACAGAAATATCACATGCTGCAGCCTGTTTGCAGTGGAAGTGCATTTGTTTGATCAACCAATGGAAAGAGAAAGAGGTTATATAAAGTAGGAATGTATTGATTCGATCCTTGCATCAGCTATTGGCCCACCACAGCTCGAAAGCTGTATTGGAGCTGGATGGGATTTTGGTAGCAAATGTTCAACATGTTGGGCATCCGCAGGACCCCTCGAGTTTGAAATGCCTAAAGTTACTAAAACAAAATTCTCAGTCTCATCCTCCTACTAAGGAACAGAGATTCTTAAATTAGTACTGATATCCGATTGGATAAGTATCAGCTAGGGCTGCACAATATAGCTTTTTTCTACCTTCATCGTGATATGTAGATTTGCAATATTCATATCAGACAAGCTGACAGATTTTTTTGTAGGTGATATTGCATGAGGTGGTTTATTTAACACATTCAGGGTTTAAGGCAGTGGCTTCTAGATCTGTGCATTCGGCTTTGTCTTCAGTCAGAACGGGCTCTCCGTTTGTTTTTGAGGTCTAAGTTTTGATCTTATAATGGCCCATTTTATTATTCATTTCACATCCTCCTTTACACGCCATATGATTTAATGAGCTGCCATAAAACTTGAAACAGTCGTAGTTTAATGTCAAAGTAAACCGTTGCATAAAATTTGCTTTGCCCTTTTTCTCTCCAAGGTGGACCATCCTCACAAAATGCATTGCACTTGTTCCAGAAAAGTCTCTAATCATTACTTTTCATTGATTCACACCTCTGGCAAAAGATTATTCAAGCCTACAAAAAATGCAAAATGCAGAAGGAGGACAAACTCTGTGAGCCTCTGTGTATCTGCTCAGCCTGTACGTATATGTGGGCTCTCACTGTGTCTTTCTGGCTCTCGCGCACAGGCTGAAGGGGCACAGCATTTAATAAATATCCCTGTAATATTACTTGGTGGTGGAGGGAAACTGAAATTATGGAACCTCTGTGCAGGAGTTTAATTAAAAAGTCTGACCTGGTGTGAGAAGAATATGTTGCAGGAAATATCATAGATTAATATAAATTGTTAACAGATATCAACAGGGTTAAGACTCTTTGAAAACCCAAATAGTGTTCATGGAGGAAAAGAGAGACAGGTAATCAGGTGAGAGTCTGTTATCATCATCTCAGAGAGAGTCAGGTAGAAATCAACTGAACAGTGTGAAGTCATAAACTTGAAAAAATATCATAATATCATTTTTCCCAATATCATGCGGCCCTGGTATCAGCCAATACAAAAGCCAAAATATCATCATCAGTATCAAGGCTTAAAGAAGTTGGATCAGTGCATGACAGTCCAGTATTATAAATAGTACATGTAGAAGTACTGCTGTAAAAAAAGGAAGCACATCAGTATTATTCAAAATACTTGACCCATGACCCATAACTTGTCACAAACTGCTCCTCCCCCCCTGCATTTTACAGCCATGGTGCACCTTGTGCTTTACGCTACAGGATGTCTCTGAGGCTCCCCTCTGTGTCAGGGAAACTCCCCGTCCCCTGTGCTGCTCTGCACGCTTCAGCAGTGTGTGCCCTCACATGCAAACCTTCAGCACACTCACACACAATAATCTATAATTCAGATCCTTTTACAACGTCATCATCCCTGCCCCGTATTAAACCGACCACAGTCCAAGCTACTGAGAGACGAGGAGCTAAGTCCATTCAGATAGAGTCGTCCTCTCTCAGCACATTTAATAGATTTGCTCTCCTTGACCTAATAAGGAAGCAGAGGAGGTGAAGTGTTTTAACTGCAATCTTGACTATTTTCGTACACTGCTCAGTTAAGTTAGTAGGAAAGAATTTGTAGTCTCTTCAGAATTATTTCCTGCCGATTTGAGACATAACCAGCCATGTTTTAGTTCATAAAGAGGATGGATAACAAGTTTGAAGCTGCTTTGCGTAAAAGTGAAGTGAAACTTGTGCAATAGTGTCACTTACAACTGTCAACACAAATCACATGCTGTTCCCCTGTGCGTGCATCCAAACAGATTCAAAACACTCTCAAAACCAAATTGGTCCACTCTTGTTTGCCCAGAGCTTCTGAAGTGAGAGTGAGCTGAGGAAGAGGTTTTTTGGTAGTAGCACCAAGCAAAGCAAAACCCAGTAAAGTTCCACATGGACAAAGAAAATGAAAGTGTCTGTTGTGTGTTCTGCTACTTGTTACCATGTAGAGAACGTCTGATCAGGATCTGATTAGTCATAAGCTTAATCGCCTAAATCCTGCCACTGTGATTATGGCCCTTTAAGCAGGAGGACGAGGCAGGTGCTGCCATGTGTGTGCTACAGATACACTTCTTAAAAACACCCCTTCAGTCCAAAAATTATGATTATACCTGCTTCTTACAAGCTCTTCTCTTACAAATGATTACTTGTTGTTTCCCCAGCAATGAGTCCATTATTGCAAGACTCCAAATTTTTTCAGCAGTTTACATGGGAACTAGGGCTGAACAATATGGACAAAATTTCATATCTTGATATTCATGCCAGGTTTCTTAATATCAAGATGATAGGACTAAAGGTTAGGTGAAAACTTTTTTATGAATATGAGTTCAACATGATCAAATCTAGACTCACAGGAACCTGCAGTCCTGGTCTGAAATTCAATACTGAATTTTTACCCAGTGCTAATGGAAGTGCTATTTTAGCCAAGCACTTCCACTGCACAACAGCTCGCTCTGGTTCGGATCCCCGTTTTTGAATCCCAAATATCTCAAAATAATGGAGGATGACAGCATCTGCACTGGTTATTTGTTTCTCTTGCTCCTTTTAAAATTTCCACGCTGTGTGTGTGCGTCCCTCTGTCTCTTGCTCCCTCTTTGGGATGTTTTGTTATTGGCTGACTTCAGCTGATCTACGGCAAGCATGAAAGGGGGTTTGTGGTTGGCTGGCTTTGGCTGTACATTCAGGGTGAGGAGGGAAAATCTATACCATAATATCGTTGATGTTACGATGTTAGTATCTTGAATGTTCATATCTCAGTGTAGCTACAATAACGACATATCGCTCAGCCCTAACAAGCACCACAAAGGGCTCCACTTAGACGCTTTTTCTCCATGCTTTTTAACTCAACTGGATGATGGGGATTCTATTTGTTTTGCTAAATGCAAAGTAAATGAGACTAAAATTTATAATCTATTGAACAGATCATCTCAAATATAATGTGCACAGAGTTGCACAAGTCAGGAAAATGATAATTTTCTGTTGATGAACTTCTTCAAAATGTCTGCGGTCCTCACTCTGTGGAATTGTGTGGAATATTTCAAGATCCCAGCGAACAAAGAGGAGCCTTCAGCTGCACAGAGGCTGTAGTCTGTAAAAGTCAGGGGAAATGGCCATTCTTCAGACATTCTTTTAATGCCACAAGTTGAAGTTAAATGTCAGAAATCTTTACTGACTTGAACACATTCTCAGGCCTATAGCGTCCATGAAACAAAACGCATCCATTTGTACTACACCTGCAATCTGATATAAGCCTCTGTTCAATTTAGATCAGATCTCTTGATACAGATAGGATTGTATTTCAATTTAAACCTGCCAATAAATCAACAAGAAGAGCAGCTCTCTTCAGACACCGCTGAATAATGAAACATCTCCTGTTGTTGTTAACACTTCTCCGTTTTCAGTTTAACCCTGGTCAAGACTGTGAAAGAGATAAAAACATTTAGAGGAAGTGTGGTATGTTAAGACAAACTGTGGGACTGAAACAAACAGGCCCATGAACATGCAGCATGCGGCCTGTTTGTTTTTCCTGATGCGTTTCATGTTACAAAGAATCCCTTATGAGCCCTCTGCTTAATTTCCTCACAACAATTGCATGTTGGTGAAATGTTCACATAAGCATAAAATACACTTTCGCTTCCCTTCGCCATCCCTCACGCTCACCCTAAAATGCACCCTCAGCTTAATCACACCAACAACACGGGCTGTGTCAGAATGATTTCATGCTCCAGAAAAGTAACAGTATTTGAGGAAAGGGTTTGAAATGAATCAAAGTTGTGATAAAAACTACCAAAGAGACATTTTAGGTAAGAAAAAAAGTGATTCTAATACTTAGAAACAAACTTCTGGGATGTATTTTTTTTCCAGTTATGAGACCACATGTTCATCTCAAGGAGACTTGGGGACATTTCATTAAAACAAACAGAGTAAATAACATGTCGTCAGATACAAACGGGATTCAGTGCAGCAGACTCTGTCATTACTGGAGAATTTTTTGGTTTTGTAGCAATAAATCGACGGCACAAATGACTTTTTTCTGTTTATCTGTTTTATGATACAGTTGAGATACTTCCAGTAAAAGTCAGTCCAATAAAAGCCTAATTGAGCTGATTAGGATCAATTACTTTATTAACTAGCGAGCCATAACATGGAAGTTTAAGCTTCACTGCTACCTTAGTTCCTCTTACCTATTTAAAGCTTACAGAGTGAAGTGTGAAGCTTTGCTGATGTAATGTCTATTTAAAGTGAACACACTCGTACTTGTGTTGGTTGTTGAAGCATTTCCAAAGTTATGAAAGTTTATTGAGCATTTTTTTTACTGTTCAATAGAACAACTCGTATCAAAACATCAATCTGAGTGAGACTGCAGCTTGCATTTTTCACCTTAAGCTGCAACAAAGAGATGAATGCCTTAGATTAGAGAAAGTCTGTGGTTGTGGCTTCAAGCTGGAATGACTCTCTTTGTTATTTGCTGGCAGTTTATTGATTCTGCTGTTTAGTGAAAAACATAAGTCTTCCTTTAGAGTGAAAACCATCACTTACAGGCTTCCTACATGTTACTGCGTTATCTGTAAGTAGGAATGCTGGACATTGATGCATCTTCAGAAAAATAGATTGTGGTTAATCCTAGGGCTGAACAATTTGCAAAAAAAATGTAATTGCAATTATTTTCTCAAATATTTCGATTGCGATTTATTGTGCGATTATTGTTCGGTTAGGTGTTGTTGATATATCGAAAATTATGGTATTTTTTTCCATCGTTCTCATTCGGAATAAGAAAAACTCATACTTGAGGGGAAAAAACTAATGTTTTTGTTAAAAAAGATCCATGAGAAACTCTTCATGTACTCCTCAAAAATTAGAATATCATGAAAAAGTTCAATATTTTTGGTCACTTGTGAAAACCCAGTGAAAAGCACATATTACATACACTCATTATGCGTAGAGTGAATTACTTCAAGCCTTTATTTCTTGAAATGTTGGTGGTTATGGCTTAAAGATGATGAAAAAACAAAATTTAGTGACTCGGAATATTAGGACACTGCACAAAGTCAATTATAAAGGAACATTTTAAACAGAAATGTCAGGCCTCTGAAAAGTTTTGCTGCTCTTCTACCAGTTTTGCTACCCGAAATTTGTTTTTATTGCTGTTTTTGTGACTTTTTACCACTAAGATTGTTGCTGTTGAAGACATAGTTTCCAACAATTTGGCCCTTTGGTTGAGAAAGGTTGAGTATCATTGGTGGTATAGAGTGTCAACAGTCTACTACTACAAAAAAAAAAAAGATCTGATATTCTGACACGTGAGGTCAAAGAAGTACTTCAAGTTCTGCAATTTGAATATTGCAGCAGGTCATATTGCAATTTAACCTAATTTGCCCAGCCCTAGTTAATCCATATTTTTGGTGCACAAATCAAACATAATACTAAGACCAATTTTAAGAAAAACAGTTCCTTTGATCTACTTTTAAGCTCTTTTCATGTTCCTGTGATAGTTGCAGTGAGCTGGATGCAGGCCCTTATTCTGGCACAGAACCAGCCACATGCTTCAGCTTCAGTCACCTGTAATAAGAACAATCTGCTCTTCTGAAATTTCTCTGTACAAGATGCTAAATTCTACCAGGCTTTGAGGCTTTATGAAGCCGAGTATATGCTGTGGCCTCAGGCAGCTGCGGCCAATGAAAAGTCAAATTTCTCCCTCAGGGATCAATAGA
Source organism: Thalassoma bifasciatum (assembly GCA_008086565.1). Taxonomy (NCBI): domain Eukaryota; kingdom Metazoa; phylum Chordata; class Actinopteri; order Labriformes; family Labridae; genus Thalassoma; species Thalassoma bifasciatum. The sequence continues at coordinate 289,099 of RPOG01000300.1, read as the reverse complement.
GCATCACGAATGAAGCAGTGACTATCATCAGTCCTGACATGGGTCAAGGAAGAGCAGCACAGAGCTGTCTAAAGGACTGCAGTAATCCCTCTATCTGTGCACGCTGCTCTGCAAGACCTAAGAGGCATGAAGGGAATAAACCAGAGATTTAGACACCCAATATGTCAAACAGAAAGCAAACAAACCAATGAAAATAAAACCAAGAATTTATCATGACGACGAAATGTATCAATATGAGAGGCTGCTTGTGCACATCACTCAAAAAGTCCTGTAACATAATAAGCATGGTGGTAACTCTGCCTCCATCGAGAGGAGAGATGTTTATGTTGTCTCCACATCCAGCTACCCACAACATCACATTATCGACCAGCACTCTTGAACCAGGTTTGCTGTTCTCCCCTCTCTGTTGCATAATTAAAGGGGGCCCAACAAAAGCAGACTCATGTTGTCCCAAGATTATATTACAGGGTCTTCAAGGACAACAATAGTCTGAATTTACAACCGGCTCATAATGCACATCGATCAGCACAGCGGCGTTGTGACCGTTTACCAGGCTGAATGGATGGAGAGCCTGTGTGTGTGACATCTGTGAGTGGCGAGCGGCACATCTCTTAAAAGTAGGCCCTTTTTTTCCCTTTTTTTATTCCAACAACACAAACTGGACAGAGCCAGTTTATCCCGCGCTGCACATATTACATCATCTAGGTAGAGCTGGGTATCACACTGCAATACTTTTTCAGCTCTTACTGTCTTGTGCCCATATTGGGCCCTGTGAAGAGCTAAAAGTTGGCTCTGAATACTTGTCTCAGATCCTGTCAGCGACTGCCTTGAATGAGACGTGCTTTCTTAATTTTGTCGTGTAACATATAATTTCACTGTTTTTAATAACACTTGTATGACATGAGTCATAATCCTAACGAGACACATTTAAGTCTGGTGTTGAATTTGTTGTTAACTTTCTGATTAAATCTCAGAGCTAATTACATGATTGTGATAAGCAATTGTCTTCCATACTTTTGTGTCAATGTTAATGACAAAAAATGAAGATAGTCTGACAATCCTGTGTTTTGAACATCTCTCTCCATCAAAGCTAAATAATCTCTGAAAAAAGTCTCATCTCAAAGTGAGTATATCCGACACTTTCAGCATCATCAGGCTGGGCCAAAAAGTAGTATATCAATAATCAATCAAGACTGCTGATCAAAGCTGCATCCTTTCAAGTAAGCATGCCAGAGACAACATGTCCTCAATCCTTTCTCTGCTCTTCTTTAATTTATGAGCTCTTTGTGTATTTTAAATAACTGCAAAGTCACAGGCTGACCTTCAGTTAACAGGAGGCTGACTCCGTTGAGTGAGAGAAGTTGGCTAACTTTCAATTAGTGCCTCAACAGTGGAGGCATAATAAGTGGGATATAAACTGTAATAAGTGAGTCTCAAGCTCGTTAATGACACTTGAATAGATGGAGGGCCAATAGCAGGAGGATTTGACTCCAGAAGAGGAGATGGAGCTGTTTTAAAAAGGTGAAAATGTCAGTGACGCATTACGTTTACATCACCAAAGTCAGTTTCAGAGTTAGCTGCGTGGCTGTGTCTGTACTACGGCATCCATGTTCTCAGGTGTCCTGTATCATCATATCCTCCTCTATGATGTGATGGGGCTTGTGTGTTTAAAGTGTGTGTCAGGTGTCAGGTTAGCAGCAGCTAGCTCCATCAGCGGTGTGTATGTAGAAATGTCTGACTGGTCCTCGGTGATTCACTCAGGATGCAAATACAAAAGGATGGGATGCTGGGGACTTCGTGTGCACACAGCACTAAAGCAAGCTTATATAAACATAGCGTTAAAATGACACAGTGGTTTGGTTTTTTTTTAGTCTGACTGGCACTATGATTTAAAAAAAGACAAAAGCGTAATGACTTACCACAGATGCAATGAATTGACCATGTCTTTACAGTTCTTGGCGCAGAAACAATTGAGGGGGTCTCCCTTCACTGGGCAGAGATCCCCAGCTCCTCAAAGACAAACGGCCTCCATTACAGGGTCCACATGAAGGAAACGGTTTCTTCTTTCTACAGAGGAGAGCTGTGAGGGGGTTACTACATTATGGAAAGTCAAATTAAAAAGTGCTGTGTTTGCCTGTTTCCTTGAATGCGGGCTGTGATGCTCAGCTCAGCTCAACTGCACTCTGCTCGCTCCTCCCTGCAGCAAGATCGGCTTTGAGCGGGAACGAATCGCAGGACTGGATCACACTGCGGCTGCGCAAAAAACACGGCACTGGAAGCTCAAAAAACTCGGATCTGGATTCGACATTAATTTGTATGGAGGCCCATTTCCGCCAGTCAAAGCAATATCAAAATAAAAAATGACTTTGTTGAGATTATTGTTTTGCTGGACTTCAGTCAAAATTTTGAGATGAAAAGTCATAATTTCTTCTTTTTGCTTTTTATTACTTTTTATCCCAAAGTTTGAACTTAAAGTGGCTATGAGGAGAATTTCTTGAAATGTTTTTCATCGACTCCCTTCAGCTAGAGGACTCGGTCACACTGTTGCGAAGTTTATGCATTTAGACAGTGAAAGTGAAAGTAAAGCAGATTTATTTTTAGCAGTGCTTTCCTTTGTTCAAGACAAATTTTCACTGGATACAATGCAATGAGGTAATGCATTTATCAGCAGTTACATCGCGCTGTTGTTTGAAACATGAGGACTGCTTAGCTTGTGCTATAGCATGGTGCTCATGTTTTAGCCTTTAGCCTTTAGCTACAGTTTTAGCCTCTAACCAAAGACAGTCTCACAGATGGACATGGTCTCCCTGATGTCACTCGTCTGCTTCTGAAGTCGAATTCCAAAGCATAATGGCTAGCACAGCCATATTAGATGGACGACCGACAAGTGCCTGTAGCTGTAGAGTAGCTGTATGCGAATATTTCCAGAGCCAGCCTGATTGGCACTCACAAACAGCAGATTATAGCACTGTCGCATTGTCTCACACTTTCAGACCAGATGTAACCATTTGCTTCTAGCTCATGTCTTAGCCTTTAGCTCATGCTCTATCACTCTCCTGTTTAGCTTTCTTATGTTTTTCTCTCCCTTTTCTGTCAGAGCCCTGTTCCTGTTTCCCATACCACCACTCAATAAATCACAGAAATTGTTCTCAGCAGAGAAAAACACTGACCTCTCTTGTACTGCTAAACTTTGCCAGCCTGTGTGGTGTTGTCATAGAGACTTCAGCATGCTGTAAATTAACCTGGTCCAGTTCCCAGTAGGGAATCTAGGAAGTAGCATTTAGTAACAACCTACTTTAGTGTTGATAACTTGGTTTTAAATTAGGGATTGTGATCAGGCATGTAACTAAATATGAGACTTTTTTAAAGATCACTTAAAAAGTCCTCACTGTCTCTTTAATATGGGCGAAAAAAATAAAAAATCTCAACAAAGCCAGTTTTTTAGTTTTGCTTGTTTGACCTGCACGAATGGGCTTCAACAGATATGATCATTATTTTGTTGAGAGATTTGTTATTACTTGTCTCCAGTTGAAATAGGCATAGTTACCAAATAATAAAATATCTAAATGAAATAAAGATTCAAAACCTATAAAAGTAGAAATTTACAGGTTAAGAAACCTTGCTGACCTCAAAAAGACCCTGCAAAAAAATAAATTTATTTATACAAAGTAACATCAAATGATGACATACATCATGCAATATTCATTTTTTTAATGCTGTATCTCTTATGTTCAACATTAATAATTAGGCATGGGTATCTCAAAAATGTTCTAGGGCTCCGAATGGAAACCAGCCGAATTATAATAGTACAATTTATATATTAATTGATTTGAATGAGGCCAAAAGGACAAAATTGAAATGGGAGGAGTCTTAGTTTAAATAACTGTAAGAATAAGAACAGAAGTGTCCAACATAAGGACTTGAGCTTCTATAAAAACTTGTCTCCAAAGCCTCAGCTCATCCTTTACCTTTACAAACAAGTGTTGGCTCTGAGATTGAGTCTGCGGCATCTCAATTTATCATCCAGAGCCAAAGTAGATTTATTCAGCTTGATAAAACAAGCTTTAAAGACATCTGTACCTTCAGCAAATATAAGATAAAAGATGTTGAATTTTCATATCTCCCAAAATATAAGTCCTTAGGACATGCATTAAGAATTAAAAAAACAGGACCCAACATTGTAAAGAGAGAGATTGGTGAAATGAAAAGCAACAGGAAATTGCTTTAGATAGTGGTGCGAGTTGGCATATAGCCATATGCTGTGGCCTTATCATTGTCAGTATAGGTACTAATTGTATATCATCAAGGCCATTTTTTTCTCATTTTCTGTATGCTGAGCAAGGTCAGCATTGAAGTCAGCTATCGCAACAGTTCAGTATATTTTTAATAAAGACCAGAAGGCTAGGAAGTGCATCCAGGCAAATGAGGGTGACGAGGTTGGCAGCTTCACAGAGACCACAAACTCCTTATCAAGCTGCTTTAGTTCAGAGCTAAATTAATCTTCATAATCCCCACTGTGTGTGGAAACCCCAGGAGTGAACCTGTATCTAAGATACCAGGGCACTGAGGCCCACACTAATGAGCAAACTGACACACAAAACAGAACTTGGCCCGTTCAGGCATTAAGTGAAACTGGACCCTATCAGACTACTGGTCTGCCTATTTCTATTCAGCACAATAGAAAAAATGAGTAGGATGATTTCATTGATACCTGAGTCATCCTGTCAACTGTTATGTGTACAAAGTAACTTGAGACGCAGCCTGTAGGTGGGGAAAACCAAAAACTCTTCTCATCTGTCTGTCTCAGTCCTAAAAAGGGTGGATATACGATTTCATGGCTGGGTCACCCAACCTGATCTCTGACGTGCCCTAATTTAAACTTTTCCTCGTCCTCATGACTTGTCATCGCCAGAGTAAACCTGTGACCTTGAGCCTTTGTAATGATTAAAGGAGTCCCTACTGACTTTGATCATGCAGTACATTGTTTGGATTGCATAAACACTACGGGAGTACTTATAAAATAAGTCTAAAGAATTTAAAATGGAAGTTAAGAGTCATAAATGTATAAAGTTTTGAAGGTCATTTCAGTCAAGAGGTGTGACACAAATGTACTTTGCAGTTACACTTTCCAGGAATTTTACAGAGATGCACATCAGGTTTCCGAACTCTATGAGACAGTCACTCTCAATTTCTACTTTACTTTTTTCTTCATTAAAAATGTAATTTTCATTCAGTTTTCATTCAGTGTTTGACTAAGAAGATATTATTTGACCAAATGTAGATTCTACATTGTGACCACTACATAAATTGTTAATATTTTTTTTTTATCTCTGTGGTTTCGTTATCACAAAATGGTGAGTTTATGAGCAAATATTGCACAATTTGGTAACAGAAGTCACTGAACAGGTTTCTGTCGTAACGGGGTGATGAAACAGGTCAGCTGACCGATGACGTTTATTGGGAGTAAATTCTCGGGAAGGAAGCACAGTCAGTGTGACCGAGCCGGCAAGAGGTCGAAGCAGGAGGAATAAAGTCTCGAGAAGTGGATTGAAGGCTCATCGAGAAGAGGTAAGGCACCGATTCAGTATATATTAACCGTTTTCGTTAGTAAATCGTAGTGAATTATCTGTCCAGACGGATCAAAGTACAGGTCCTGAACCAGCCGGTTCCCTGAACGCAACGTGGTCTGGTGCTGGTTTCACAGTCCGGACAAACTCTCCAGCTAAAGTTCAATCTAATCAGACTAATTAGATATTTTAAACGGGAGAAAATGTATTCATTGTAACCTTATTTTTATTCTTGTAAGTATCATGTGTGTCCGTTTTTTTCTTTGATCAGTCACGTCGCGCCATTCGACATTGAGGCTGCCAAAGAAACTCCGTTTGACTATTTCAGAGATAAATTTAGCGTGTAATCGAGAAATACAGCAATTGAAGGCACTGTTTTTTTAGCTATCTGTCACAGTAAAATGTTATATAATGAGTAAAACCACCGTTAGTCAGGTATGGTACAATGCCGGTGCCATTATGGTTGCGCAACACAAAAGTGAACTCCCTCTAGAGGCTGAATGAGGAACTACATTTATTTTATATGTAAGACTTGGGCAGGAGGGAGAAACTTTTATAACATACCTCATAGCTTGGAAGGTGTTTAAGCACTTAAGTGTAAAATCCCAACTTGTAATATCTCTGTGTTTGTTTCCTACAGAGAAACCATGCCTGGAGATATTGCAAAAGGAAAGAAAGCCTTTGTCCAGAAGTGTGCCCAGTGCCATACTGTAGAGGATGGTGGAAAGCACAAGGTCGGGCCCAACCTTTGGGGTCTATTTGGGCGTAAAACTGGCCAGGCAGAGGGCTACTCCTATACTGATGCCAACAAAAGCAAAGGTAAGACTTGAACATATTTATTTATGTTTTTTACAGTCAAATAAGTTCTGTGTGGTAGGAATAATATTTACTGTTTTTCCTAACTTAAATCCCAGGTATCGTTTGGAATGAGGACACCTTAATGGTTTATCTGGAAAACCCCAAGAAATACATTCCAGGAACTAAGATGATCTTCGCTGGCATCAAGAAGAAGGGTGAAAGAACTGACCTTATAGCTTATCTCAAGTCTGCAACTTCATAGAACATTTCACCTGTGCTTTTTTTTTCTTTTGCCAATTTTTTTGTCCTGACAAACTGCTTGAGGCCACAACTCGTCCTTCTTTCAAAATCAGGCAGAAAGGCAAGCAATCTGAGTGATGTTGGCATGATATGTTTGTCACAGCTGTTTCTGTTTCTGATGTGATCCTCCTATTGATGGAGTAAATGATATCCCCTGGTTTTAACAGGTTACTTTTCTAAAATAAATTATTAAACCATATACTGTGTATCAGGAATGTAGGGACTGAAAGCTGTGTGTTATTTTGTTGATTGACTGTCATCCAGTGTTTTTTTCTCAGTTGTTGCTAGACTGGCAAACAAGATGTCTTAATTGTTCACATATTGAATATGCCTTTTCTGCTATTGATTTTGAAGATACCTCTTCAGCCTTTTAATGCATCATTTTTCAATTCTTGAAGTAAAATAAAACACACTTAAATGTTTTTGTTGTTCTCTATTTTTCAAAATGTGTTCAGTATATGTTTTGTATAAGTTATAACTAATGAGGGTAAGATTGAAATACAAGGCGCTCTCTCTATCTATATATATCTAAAAAGCAAATTCAGCAAAATTTCATTTTAAGTTGATAAAGATGAATTGGTTTATGACTTTGTTTGCTTTATATTCATACATTCAATGAGTGCAATGGCCGTCAGTGGTTCAAAGTATCAAGGTTATATGTGTAGATGCTTCACCATTTGATCAGAGTACACTCAGAAAAAAAAAAAAATCTTTGACTTCAATTACATTAATTGTTTGCTGGTTCCATCTAAATCATTGAATCAGTGGAAAGCAAGAGAAAGTTAAACTTAGTTGACCTTGATATTATTGCTTTCAACCAACCTAACACATTTAGATGGAAACAGTTGACATACTTAATTTGATTTAAGTCCGTGTTTCCTTTTTTTGAGAGTTGTGTCTTCAAACAATAGATGAGAGTTTATGGCTCTATAAAGTGGGTCTGGAGTGTTTAGCACATGGTCATGTTGCAAATATTGCAAAAATTGAAGGGAAGTGGTGATTACAGCTGGTTCATTGGTCAAAGAGGATGCTGCAATGCGTATTTGGTGAAGAACTTATAATAATTTGCAGGAACAAAAGTTGAAGAAACAGTATTGTGACTGACATGCGTAAGTACCAGAGGTGCCCAACCCGTATGGATGGCGTCCAATTCAACATGTGACAGACCATGAATGAATCTTGCATCAACCGGTTCATCTCCAGTGCAACATGTGGACTTTGACTCCCTCTAGCGTTCAAAGGTCCCACTTGCACCTGCTCACTCATGATATAAAGGAATTTGGTTTCCTGACATCTCTCTACCAATGAAAGTCGCTGTTGCATAATGAAACAATATAGGCCAACTACTTCAAAAGCCAAAGTTTAGAGGATGTGTGAAACAGAAGCATCACAGACTTGCAGAATCTGTCAAAAGTGCTTTGGCACACATTTTTCTGTGGACGACATTCACTTTGATTATCCAGTGAATACTTTGGATTATCTGACACTTTTGAAGCATAATGTCATTCTACAAAAATCTCTGTACATGGAGGCTTTTTGTTAGAAATGAAGTCTTACAAATCTCTGAAAGCACTAAATTATTGCTCAAATTATTGATTTCCATGGCACACTACATAACAGCTTTGCGCCAATTAGGATGTATTATTGCTGCTGGGATAATTTATGGTTATGCATATTTTGTCATGTCTTATAAAAACAGTATCATGATCATACTGAGAGCCTGTATGAGGTTTAAATGTCCAGAGAGCTGACTGCTGAACAACCCGGAGCTCCCGTCTGTATGACGAAGTGAACGTCAGAGGGATGGAGCCAACCACAAACAGCGTCATTTGCTAACAAGAAGACCCAAACGACGGTGATGCTCGATAGAGGCTCTTGATGAGATTTCCAGCGCCTGTTGTGGTCTGCGTTTGCTTCTATTTTCTCCCGGACAATGATGCTTTGATGTGCTTTCATGTTCGTAAATGAAGTGAACGATGTGCAGATGCTGAGGGGAAATGTGTTGGTGCGCAAAGGGAGTCTCCATCCCTCTCCTCACAGAGTGGAAACTGATTATGAAGCCAGAGCTCCAGGGGTGTTTCCAGTGTAATGTAACTTGGAAGTTTTTGAATATTTCTCCAGTTTAATATCAAGTCAAACCTCATAGATGATATTTCTCTGCGCGACTTTATGGATTTGGACCATCTGAGGGGCAGACATGGCTGTGCCAAAAATGCTGTTCTCTGACGTGGAAACTTTTCTGGACTCGCATCCCGAGTTATTCGAGGACTACCTCAACAGAAAAGGGAACCATGGCATGGTGGAGAAATGGCTCAAGAATCACCAGGCGTGCAAAAGTCCGGCGGCTGCAGCTCCCGCCGAGCCGAGAGAGGAGAAGAGCAGCGCATGCAAGGACAGCTGGGCGAGCAAATGTGACGGTCTGCAGAGGAGAGCCTCGCAAAGAGAGCTGCGCAAAACTTTCGCCAGATCAAAGGCCATCAATGCCAACAGGACATATGACGAACATGTGAACTCCAGGGCCCAGGAGCCCCTGACCAGCATGAGGAGGAGAGCTCTGCTGAGAAAAGCGAGCTCATTGCCCCCGACCACTGCGCACATACTGAGCGCACTGCTGGAATCCAGAGTCAACATCCCCCAGTACCCGTCCACGGCTGTGGATTTTAAATATTACCTCAAAGAACACAACGAAAGAGCTTTTTTCCTGGAGCTTGTAAAAGACATTTCTAACGACTTGGATTTAACGAGTCTCAGCTACAAAATCCTTGTGTTTGTTTGTATTATGGTCGATGCAGACCGGTGCTCCTTGTTTTTAGTGGAGGGAACCGGCAACAAGAAGACACTTGTGTCCAAATTCTTTGATGTGCATGCGGGCACCACAGTTTTACCTTCAATGAATTCAGATGAAGTGCAAGTGCCGTGGGGTAAAGGGATCATTGGATATGTAGCTGAACACGGGGAGACAGTGAACATTCCTGACGCTTATCAGGTGCCAGCTCCTCTTTGTGCATGCATGCTTGTGTGCATTTGCATGAGTCACTGAAGAAAAGAGAGAGAGATAGAGAGATAGAGAGAGAGAGAGAGAGAGAGAGAGAGAGAGAGAGAGACCCAGACATGCAGGGAGATGGATCATTTCTTTCAGTCTGTCATTTAATCTGTCACAGGTGATTGATCAATCAAACAGTGGAGCAGAGCAAGGAAACTAACACCAACAGTGTGCTGAGCAGAGCATGTGCCAAACACCATGTTCACTCAAACATGAACCTTCCTGTTGTTTTGAAGTTTAATTAGTTGATCAAAAATTCTCAAAGGAATTACATTCCCTCAAACTCAGCAGCCATATGTACACAACTTTCTCATGAAATACACTTGTAAAAGTTTAGGACACTGCATAACTGGGATTTGGCACTTGTTTGTTGAGGTATGGAGCTCAGATGAGTTCTCTAAAAGTGTCAAACTGCTTTTTTTTGCAACAAGTGCTCACATCCTCTCCCTTTTAAATGCTGTTCTTCTTGTTTCAGGACCGACGCTTCAGTGATGAAATTGACAAGCTGACAGGGTACAAAACCAAGTCACTCCTGTGCATGCCCATTCGCAACAGTGATGTGGAGATCATTGGAGTTGTTCAGGCCATCAACAAGTCTTCAAGTGGAGAACTCTTCACTGAAGATGATGAAAAGGTAATCTCATTCTTTAAGTTTATATGTGTGTGAGTGTGTAGATGCTGAGTGAAAATCTCTTTCCTTCTATCATCTCTAAACCAGCCATAGAGTTTGCTTTAATGTCCAAATCAAACAGCTTTGTCACGAAAATGATAAAATAGAAATCGTGGTTATGGCTGTCTTCAGTCAGAGAAAGTTGTGAAGAAATGTTTGACAGAATTGTTGTAACTCCGTCTTTTTCCTTGAGTGCATCAACAAGTTAAGATCCAGTTGCGTTTATTGTTTGTTAAGGCATATTGTTTACTTCACCTCTAGAGACCCAAGCTTTTGTCTGGTGTGCATTTTTTGTTTTTCCTTGCTATTTGGGATAAGTAAGACCTATGAGTGTAACAACTAAAGGTCTTGGTAAGAAATAGGTTATTAGTTTTATAGTCCAGCAGTTATTAGAGTTATTGTATGTAAATAAACTGGTTTCATTCAGACAATTTGGGCATAACTTTTACCTTTCTCTATTTCACTCTGGGAGCTGCTGTAGAAGTCTTTTGCAGATATTTTCTGTCGTCTTTTTTTCACTGAAATGGGTGTAATGTTGTGATGTCATCAAAAGACGACAGGGACAGTGTCTCTAAGTGTGACTAATAGGCCAACGTTTTAACAATAAAGCTGAAATAGCTGAAAACTGAAATATAATGTCTTCATATGAGTGTGCAAAGTGTGCAGGAGGTTAATACAGTTGAGTAAGCCTGTGTAAAAGCAAAAACCTCAATCTTTCAAGTAAAAGTGACCTGACTATGCTGCTTTTAATCTTTTGTGACATTATTTAAATCATATATTATGAAGTATTTGTTGTTAGAAAAAGATCAGGTTTGTTTAAAGAGATCTTGTGGCAGCATTTTTTAGAACATATTTGGCACCTGTCCTATCAGTGGTGGCATCCAGACAACATTTGTTTTAATATATAATATAGTTGAATCCTTGCTCATATCTCCTCCTTTCACATCCTTTATTTTCAAACTGATGACTAATAAGTGTTATCTAAAGATGTCCCCAAGCTTAGTGGAGCACGTTTACCCCAGTATGAGTCTCAGCTCTTGTAGTTTCTAGCTCCTCTTTTAGCATCTTTGACATTTTCAAGGTCAGAAACTTGCAAAGAACTCTGCTGTATTACCATCAAGAATAACAACTACACATTCTGCAACCTGTAAGAAATGTAGGGGTTTAAATGGCGTGGGAAGAGTTAACATCAGCAAAATGTTTAATCTGCTGGAGGTTTGGGAATCCCCACTGCCTACATGTCTTCAGTTGAAGATGATCAGATCAGACATGCAGGCATCTCCAAGGTGTGAATGTGGGAGGGTAGGAGTAGTAAAATAAAAATTTCACTGCATTTTTTCCAGAGGTATTCTATTATTGATCAGACATATGATCCACAAGGACTCAAGCCTTGTGACTGCTTTCAGCTGCTGCTGCATCTGCTCAGTCTGTAAAAGGACCAGTCAAGTTGGCTTTTACATGAAAAAGAACAAATGTAATAAAACTACATTAATCTGTCAAAACAGTAGGTTGGTATGTTACATTTCCAAAGAAGGAAAAAATGGATCAAAAATGAAACTGTTATTACAGAATTGTGTTGTATTACGTCGAAAAGAAGCTTCAGTTTCTATTTGACAAATGATTTTCTTCTCAAGTGACATCTGCAGACTCCATCCATCGCTCATGATAGATGCAGATAGGACGTTTCTTTTTTTCCTTTCCCACGTTTTCAGTACGTTTCACATCGCATTAACATCACACTAGTGCCTGGGATGGCTACAGCTGAATTAGTAATGAAATGCAATGCTAGCATCAGAGAGAACACAGTACGCTCTCTGCACAGCACAGCTGCAGCTCTGCTTTCATAGAAGACCTTGCAACAAGAAAGAGATCACACTTTTCAAGCATTGAGTGATACTTCAGCAGCAGTCATTACAGAGTTATTAAAACAAATGTCGTTCCCTACGTATTGAACCTTAAAGGATATTAAAGCACACTATATGGCTCTCTTTAAATCCCACGCAGCCTTTAATGTGTCATGCTGCTTCCCTGTAAGTTTGGATTCCTTTGGGAAGCTTTGATAATGCTTCAACTCATATATAATTGCATTGTCTCATTACCATCTATGGGGAATATTGCCATAGACTTAATTTAGTATACTCTGTTTCATAGCTACACCTTGCTTTATTATCTTGATTTGCTTCCTCTCACGCCCACATTTAAATACATTTTTGCACAAGAAGTATTTTTTCAGTCTGGGATTTTCAAGGTTTTGTATCGGGAGGAAATGAAGCTTTGCCTTTGTCAGTCTGATTTAGACGAGCAGTGTAACACATCTGTGCGTGTGACACTTTGGTTTCACTGCTGCTGCCAAGCTCAGTCAAATTAGCTCAAGCAACACTGTAATAGCCACTTTAACACAATGTCACAGTCATTAAAACATTGTAGAGAAAAGAATTATAGAAACAGTATTTGCAACAAGAGGCAGTGCATATGTGGATAAAGAATACATGAAGGTGATGAAATATCTATACAGCGAGGACTTGATGAAAGCAAACTAAGCTGCCCTGCAACTCTTAGCAAAAACATCAGAGAGTGTTAAGTCCAATATCAACCACTTGTGGTTCAGAAAATTTCTTGTGTGTGCCTTTATCAGGATAAAGGGTGGGTGAAGTTGGAAAACAGAAAAAGAAAGATCGGAGAATGATGCGTAGAAAGGTTGGAACCGGGTTCACCTCTACTTTAATCATTTTATGATAAATACTGTTGCAAGAAGCTTCAGGTTAGATTTGATTGTTTCATTTAACCTCATGAGTCCTGAGTCTTTCTCTGGTGTGTCTTTTTTGTTTTCCCTTGCAATTTGTTATAAGTAAGACCTAATAAGTATAATCAATAAACTTGGTCTTTGTACAGAAAGTTGTGCTTTTAGTGTTATTACTCGGTTACTAGTTTTCAAGTATAAGTGTTATTTTTCATAACTACACTGCTTTTTCACTGAAATGGATGTTGTAATATCACCAAAAGATGTTATTGGAAGTGTCATTAAATGTAGATGATAGGTCAAAGATTTTAAAAATGAAGTATCATGGGTCTGAGAGGCAAACATTTAATGCCCACATATGTGGACACAAGGTCTGAGGAGGTTGAGGCAACAGATGAGGCAGTAAACATCAAAACTATGAATCTGTTGTATTTCTATTTCAGTGTAGTTCACAGTCTTAGTGCAGTTAAAATATGAAGAGGATTGAAAAAGGTCTCCAATGTCTGAGTTTCATGCCAACTGTAATATATTTTAAAATCTGGTGAAGAACATTAAGGAAGGGCAACAGATAAAACTAGAAAAATGGCAGATAAGTCTTGTCTCCAGCTTCAAAATAAAATGATCATGACCCCACTGTTCTAGTTTCTCTTCCACAAAAATAGAGCTCTGTTGTGTAAATGTTTGTGTGAAATAGTCCCTGTGACTTCATCAAGATTTCATGTTTACTCCTCAAATATTATCAAGAGAAACCCTCATATCCACCTGAGGAACTACAAAAGCTTACAGGGACTTGACCTGTCTGGTTATTCCTGCACCTTTTAGTTGTTGTGACCTATTTCTGCTCCTGGCTTTTTCCAGGTACCTGCAATGTGAATGTAGAATGGTTTAATTATTCATGGGTTATAGCTATTGAGCAGCACTCCTGGTGGGCTACCGGGTTTATTAGCCGGGATGTATGAGTGCGTATAAATTACAGCAGGCCTATTGGATGTTTAAATTGAGGGTTTTAAATCTGAGGTACAAGAATTTTATGAAACACTCAAACGCATAAAGTAGTTCAATAATGTTTGAGTCAGTTGTGATATGTACTTTATGACACACTGTTCATGTTGATCATAAATAACAGATAATTGTTTTGTAGGATTTGTTAAGGTATATATTGATGTTGCATGAATAATTGATGTCACTTACAAGAGAAACAATTGTTGCTAATTGTATTTTGAAAATTGCTGTGTGCTTTGCTGACACAAGCTGGGATGCTCCATAGGATCAAAGAAAATGAAGAGAAACAAAACAACACAATAGCCTCACCAAACCACACGTCGAGTGAAAAAACAGATAAGGGGAAGAAAAGTTGGGGCCGTAAATTTCTTTAGCTTGCTTCTTATGATAATCCAGTGGTAGGAAAGAAAGTCATAGAGGTTGTAGAAACAGTCTGTCCCTCTGGCCACAGCCACTTAGTTGTGTTATTAAACCACTCTTTACTGGTCAGTCTACAGGTCTCTAGGCAAAAACGTCTTGTTTGTAATGCAACCTTGTGTAATGGCCTCCCTGACAGAATGTAATTAGAGAGAGCAGTGCTTTTCTTGGGTTCCACAGGCAGATCCATAGCCAGATCCCTGAAGTCCTACTCGCTAATGAATCTGCTCCTGCTGGGCTATTGATGGCCGCTGTCTTTCTGGGAGACAATTATTAGAGAATTCCAGAGGACAGCTGCAATAGCATCATGTATGAGCATCATCTGTTTGAGGTCTGCAAAAACAAGAGCGTGAGGTGCTTGATTATGTATAATGATTAGATGAAAGGAGTGCATGGAGTTAATTTACTTATTAGTGTAGCAGAGTCATATTTCATACCAGGCAATGAGTAGAGAGGCTCTGGGTGTAATGGTATGGGAAAGCATGATTCTGGTTTTATGATGTGTTGTTTACTTCCTCATTCAACTCTGTTTGAGTTTAGATAACCATGTTACCTTTGCATTGAAAGCAGTGTAGCTGACCCTGTTGCCTAGTTTGATGCTTGAGAGAAATAGCAGTAATTAGAACAGACTTTCTTGACACTCTCCTTTCATTGATGCCATTTTTGGGTCTATGGTTATCATCAGTCTACAATTAAAGCCTTCAAGCAGTGGAGTGAGTTATCAGTTCCACTATAATTACAGTATCTTGAAACATCAATATATTCAAACTGTGTGAATAATCAGTATATTTCTATTATTTTGATGATTTAGGGTCTTTTGTTCTTGATCAGCCCAAATAGCCTACTTTTATATTTTAGTTTACAACCTTTCCTCTTAACCTCACAGTGTCAGAGGACTGTGTTTGTGTTATGTTCATTTAGGACTGATGAGAAACTGATACATTATCTGTTCTAAAAGGTGAAACAGATATCCCTGTATCAACGTCCACAGCTGAGTAACTCCCATTCATGTATTGTTGTAGTGTCCCTACCCTCAGGTCACGCTGAAGGATGGTAAATATTAGTGGGTTTGTTGTACTGATTGTGTTGTTTACACAGCAGCCAGATGCTAAAGATAGATAACGAAACAAAGAGGTGGCGTGAGGGAGCATTTAACCTAAATTGTATTGATTCCACGTTATGGGGTCTGAGTGTCCTCCAGATAAGGCTGCATTGTTTGATGATTGGAGTCATATAGAATTCAGCCTGTGAATTTACGTCCCAGGTGTCTGGAGCAGCCCTGTCTGCTTCGTCCTCTTGTGTAATGATGTTCATAATGAATCAACAAGGTTGAAGAAGAAAAAATATGCTTTGATTAACACACCAGTAAGAAGTTGATTCCATTTCAGGAAACATATCAACTCGAGTCATTTGGCCACAACAAGTGATTACATTATTAATGTGAGGAAAATATGAGTGAAAAAAGGACCTGATACCATCAGCCCAAGGCCCAGTATGGCAGACTATCAGTCAAATGGTAAAATGTCAGTTGAACTGATTTATTTGTTATAGCAAGTAATGATGCTAGTGAGAGACTATTTCTTACTTGTTCAGATTAGAAAGACATGTTCTCTCAAAATGACAGAAAAAGTTGAGCTTTCAGTGTTTCAAACAAAACTGATTTTGTTTCTTTTCCTTTCAATAGGAATTCTTTTTGTCCACTCAACCATCCTGGCTGGCTCTTTGAATCCTTTCTATCATGTTTCCACTATCTGTAGATGAATACAATTAGGTGAAGCCACCGTTGGTATCTTAATATGAATGACACACCTCAATTTATCCTTGCACTGTGAAAACATGAAAACAAAATACTCTGCCATTTACTGCTGGTTCAACTTTGCCAAGGTGTGAAAAAAGTAATGTGCTGTCAAACTTCTTCATCTAATTTAGACACATTTAACTACCCATTCAAACAACAAAGGTTTCTCTGGCATGTCCAGCAGGACATGATTTCTACGTTGTTGGTGAAGCAAATGTTTCACTCTTGTGTTTGTCATCTTATCATTTCCCCTCTGTTCTTCTCTATTCTGCTCATTCAGTGACAAACACTTCAGGGGTTTTATTTGTCAACACGTCACATCTCTACCTCTCAACATCAAAAAACTACCTTAATCTGAAAACTAACTGCAATGAAAGTTTGACTTTACAATGGAGGAGCTGTTGTGCTGTCCATGTTTTTGTACAGTCTATGAATGGAGCCATTGACAAGACAGGTTTTGGGATTGTGCTTGAATAAAACGTTGTAAAAGCTCTTTCAAAAGAAGATGAAATGTTTCTGTCCACAGGTGCTGCAAATGTACCTGCCTTTCTGTGGTATTGCCATCTCCAACGCCCAACTCTTCGCTGCCTCCAGGAAGGAGTACGACAGGAGTCGGGTAAGGGCAACAGGGCCCACTAGGATTATAGCCCCCACCTACCCATGCCTAGGATCAGCATTACTTCCTCCCCCCTGATGCTGACATGGAGGCTGCTTATCGATCAGCAGCAGCCCACTTGCTGCCACTGCAGTGGGGATCAGAGAGCAGCATGCAGCCCTGCATGGACACTTTCCCTGGATGTGAAGTGGGAGGGGGGATGGGCCTGTTTCCTCACTGTGGGGCCTGGCTCGGGTTCTAAATCTCCCAGGGAATGTTTAGAGATGCACTAATTCATGTCACACATTGATCTGTGATGGAAAAGAACATAATGAGAACACAGCTGAGTGAATAGATGAGAGAAATGAGGAGAGCTCCCTTTACACCGTATGGTTTTTATGTGTTTGTGTATTAAATTGGATTGGCAGCACCCAAGATAAAGAGCCTAATTAACTTTTAGTGGAGAAACTAATCATCTTATATCATCATGGAGCTTTATGGGTTAATGATAATTGTGAAAATCGAGCTCTAACCGCTGAGCAAGGCGAAGCACCGTTATTGAAAGAATCTCTGTATTGCCTGCAGACAGATTTCAGCTCAGATTGCATGAAACAAGTGGTTTGTCTTTCTGTGGCTGGTGTTCAGGCGCTCCTGGAGGTAGTCAATGACCTGTTTGAGGAGCAGACTGACCTGGAGAAGATTGTTAGGAAGATCATGCACCGTGCCCAGACATTGCTAAAGTGCGAGCGCTGCTCTGTTCAGCTGCTGGAGGACATTGAGTCACCGGTACTGTTTCTTTTTCTCTCATTGCTGTCTTTTTGAACGTTTGTGCATGTGCATGGTGTTCTCCCTCTGTCTCTCTCTCCTTCTCTCTTTCTGTCTCTCTCTCTCTCTCTCTCTCTCTCTTATATTTTCACCGGCGGTATCTCCATGAAAGTTTTACTGACTTCTCTCCTGTTCAACTCACTCAGGTGGTGAAGTTCACCAAGTCCTTTGAGCTTCTGTCCCCTAAGTGTAGTGCAGACACAGAAAGCAGGTATGTAAAGTGTTTCTGTCAAAAGAATCTACTCACTTCCTGAATAACATGATAAAAAAACATTTCCTTTTCAGTGCCTCTCACTCCAGCAGCCTTTTCACTAAACAGTCCTATCTGCGCTGTTTGCCTTTGGCGCCACAACACCTTTATGTTTTGCACAGCGGCTTGTTTGAATTTGTAAAGCTTCCATCAAGGACAAAAAATAAGAGGAGTTCAAAAAAAGAATATTCTGTAGTGTGTTAGGAGTAATATGGGTTGTGAATAAAAGACATACTGTAGGAGCTTAATTGGGTTTTGCTGCTTCTCTTCACTGCTGTGCTTGGCTGAGTGGAGAAACAGAGGCTTAATACTGTGTGGGATGTTTATGGATGAAAACCAACACTGAAAGGAAGGTAAATTATCCCCGAAGTCCCGCACTTGTCATAACTGTTAAGGCCACTTGTAAAAACAGCAACAGAATAAAAAAAAATAGTATAACAAGAAACGTGGAGTAAGTAGTCATTAGAGAAATGCCTTTGCACATGGTAAATGGAAAAACTAGCTTATTTTAATAATAAATTCCTTCTAATTCAACCGTCAAAAATAAATGCACAGTATCCACATGATCACATTTGTCAGCCAAAGGTTAACGTCAGAATAACCAGGGCTGCTGCGCATGATTTATGGGTTTAATAAGTGAATAAATTCTGTGTCAAAAGGCGAGTACACTCTTAGATCTCTTGTGTGCCTCACAATCCCCTGCTGCCCACAAATGAGAGGATAATGTTGAGGGAGTGCACTGTGCTGCTGGCGTCTCTGTGGCAGATGTACGACTGAAATGAGAAAAGAAACAAGCAGGAAAAAGGGAGTAATGCAGCTAATCATCACACCCATGAAGTTTATTCCCCACCACGCTGTGGGTTTCACATCCACACACAGCTGCATCACCAGATCAAAGGGATTTAAAAGACCTGACTTCAGTATCTCTCCTTCTTTGTTCAAACCTTGAAAGACGGAGTTAGTTGCGGCGAGTGTTTACCTTTCTGAGTTAGAAAGTAGAAAGTAAGCATCAGATTCCTGCAGCAAGTTTGGAGTCTGCGTGTGCAGTGATGCAGGTGTTTCTGTGGTACAGTGAGGGGGCGTTTGGTGGTGAGGAAGACAATCACACAATTAACTTTGCATTGTTTCATAAGCTGCAGGAAAGGCTTACTGACATTAACTATATGAGAAGTTCACTAAATTCAAGTGAATGTAAGAACAGTGTCAATAAGGAGATGTGAAAGAGAAAATAAAACTGCTTTTACTTGAGTAATAAAGAAATCGCTTCACGACAAGATCCTTGATCAGACCTTTGTTTGATTTGTTGAAGTGTGGAAAATATGAGAGGGTGAATTAGTCGCACTGCTGATTCTGTTATCTTCTTTTTTTTCTAATCCTTAGTTTCAAAGACAGTATGGAGAAATCATCTTACTCAGACTGGCTCATCAACAACAGCATCGCAGAGCTAGTTGCCTCCACAGGAATGCCCGTGAACATCAGCGATGCCTATCAGGATCCCCGCTTTGATGCTGAGGTAAACACACAACAGCTCGCTTTTTAATCACAGCGTTACAGAAAAACCAGTGTAAAAATATCTGCTGCTCGTGGTGGAGTCGTGGTCAGTTCAACCTCTGCTGGATGTTCACATTGTAATGTCACATGCAAGTCAATGAGGTCTCATGGGGTTCATTAAAGGCTGTGAAAGTGCCAGGGGCGTGATGTTAGGATGATGTTTAACATGGAAATATTCTGATGAGCAGACAGATAAGTTGGCATGAAACTAAATGTGTAATTGCAGCATCTATCCCTGAAATGTTTTTCAGTCTGTGTTGCTGTTCAATATCCATTTTCGATACTTGACATCTAAATTAATGAAATTAATTTCTTAAAGCCACTACAAGGAATTTTTAGCCGCCTTTGAAACAGTTATTGTGCTGGAAATGTTGGAACTTTTAAAGCCTGTAGCAGCTGATAGGTGTCAGATGATAAAGTAAAGCAAAGCTAAAGACAGTCCAATAAAATATTACAGTGTGATTTTGTTTTTGGTGGTGGCTTTTTTTTTTTTTTTTTTTAGCCAGGCACTGTATTTAATGGTTGAAAAAATAGCAAGATGAGATTTTTTGAAGTAAAATTCTTTGTCCAAAATCACAATCTTTGACTTTCTTAAATAAAATCTCACTATCTTTTAATTGATCTCAGTTGAATCATTGCTATAGACAATACATAAACACGTGTCACCTATTTGTTTCTAAAAGGGGCATTTGGACTATTGCTTGATTTTTTTTTTTTTTTTTTTAAAGAAAGAATTTTGAAGAAATAAAGTTAAGGATCTTTATTTCTACGTTTTTTAGAGCTAGACTGTACACATTTATTTGTTGTTAAAATAAACCATTGAATAGGCTTTAATAGGATGTCATTTGCTTTTTGGGGCTGCCTCAAGTGGATATTTGAAGAACTGCACTCCCAAAGTGGCTTTCTTAAAATAAATAGTTCAACATGCTGTTTGTTTTCTGTTAAAGAGCTCTTACTGCTAACTTAAAGGCTGCAACTTTTTGTTTCTTTTGAACTCTTGGTTGCAGCACCACTTTTTACTTACTGCTCATTTCAAAATAAGTCTGGATGCAGTTCAACATTATTTTCAGTTGTGATTAATTATTCAGTGTCTTTCCTTACCTTTTCTTATTAACAAGAAATAGTTGTATATTTATAGATATTTTGAGGCTTAATATGTTTCTTGTTCCCCCAGAGATAAGATTATAAAAACCGTTGATTTGAAAAAGTTGAGGTTTAATTGTCTAAAGTAACGTTTAGGGTCAACATTTCACTTTCACTGTTACTCTTTTTAGGCAGACCAATTCTCAGACTTCCATATCCGTTCCGTCCTTTGTGTTCCTATCTGGAACAGCAACCACCAAATCATTGGTAAGTTGACAAACTGAGCTTCATTTTCTCCTCTTGTTTAACATCTTTGAAAAATGTTTGCAAAATGGGGTTTTTTCTTATTAAATGTTCTTATTAACTGTTCTGTGATGGGTTTCCAAGAGGTTTGGCTTCTGAGACTTTATCCCAGCCAGAGAAAAACTTTTATGATAAACCTTTTTTTTTTCATACTGAGCATTATGATTAAAGTTTGAAGATGTTGGACATGAAGGTCAGCCTCTGCGTTGTTCGGTACACTTTTCCAAAGCCATACTCACTAACACAAGATGACAAGACCATAAGGCAGGCTTGTACATGAGCTTACATACAGGGCGTTGGGTTTTAAGTATTCATCATGAAGCTCTCATATGCCCTCAGAATGTAGGTCTCAGATTTCCTTTGCTGTTCTGGTCAGTACAGAAGAAGAGAGCTGAGGCGGCATCTGTGTGATCTGCTCCACGCTGCACCATCACTCCACACTTAGACATGGACTTCCCTGTTTCTGGCTGTATTCTTTGTGTTTGTGAATCCGCCCCAGGCCTCAACACCACCCTGACACTCTGATAAATCATTGATCTCTGCTCTGGTTTTAGTGCTGGATATTGCAGGGAGGAGCAATGCTCGCAGCTTTGCTTGGTCCGCTGAGATCTAAAGCAGGAAGTCATTACTTTTACCCAAGTGCAAAGTGATCAGCATTTCTGCTGCTGATGGTGTTGGGGCCTGCGTTTGCCTGTGTGATGTTGGCGTGTACGGCTTTTTTGTTTTGGTTTGTTTTGTTTGCATGGGTGTATGCACAGTTTTCTGTGAGGGGAGAAGGAAGCATGGAAGAATAACAGAAAGAGTGAGGAGAGAAAGAAATGCAGTGTGCGTGGGTTGCACCTGAGGATCAAGTGTGAGAAAACATTATACAAACAAAGCAGCAGGAGATGAAATTCTCAGGTCGAGGATACATTAAGTTAGAGTGAACATCCTTTTGTCATCTGCCAAGGTTACAGACAGCTGCTTCGAAATGCAGCCTGAAAAATGATGGTGTGTCAACAACAGTGAAGACATTCACCAACAAAACATCCTCCATCACTTACAATGTTTTTACGTATAGGAGTTGATTGTGCAAGAAATGTTGAATGTCCTCTAAGAAATGTTGTTGTGGATGGAAATTCAAGGAATTATTTGTTTATTTCAAGGTGACAGTTTGCGTGGACGGATCACTCACAGCCAAGAAGGTCAAAGATGAATTAAAAATTTAATAACTCTATCATGAAAACCATTTTACTTGTTTACCTTCGCTGATTGTTCACTCCTGTTGAAATTAAAATGCCAATTTAGTCTTTTTTTTTTTTCTTTTTTTTTTTTTTTACCTCTTACAGATAAGTATGCACGGTGATGTGCTGTTTAATTACCTTTTTGCATATTGTGTAGGTGACATAAGGTTAGTCTCTGTCAATTAAATATTTGCGCATTATCAACGAAGCCGGGACGTATTTTTTAATTACATGATAAGTGAAGCATATAAAGAGGCAGTACTGACCACTATATTTCAATCCTTCTGGACATTTAATGGATAAGTTGAGAATAATTAGATGTAATTTTCACCAGTGGTATAGTTTTGAGCCATTTTATGTGCTGAAGTGTGTTTACAATTCACTCCTTTCATTTACTCAGTAGATATTCCTGAATTAAAATCTGAATATGTGACAGGATATTGTACCTCCGCTTAATTCACGTTCCGAATGAATGCTTGGAAATGACGTGGAGTGTGTGGGTTTGATCCTCTTTTAATTGCAAACAGTAGTTAATTGTATAGCACCTACCTAATAATAAACTTAAAGCATCACTTCACTGATGGTGTTTTTACTTTGTGCATCAGGTGTTGCACAAGTGCTGAACCGGCTCGATGGGAAACCATTTGATGATGCAGATCAACGTTTGTTTGAGGTACTGGTCCTGATTTTTTTATCCATGAAAGATTTTGAAGCCTTTAAAAGGAGCTGATGTTGTAGATTAAGTGCTTTTTTTGTTTCATTTTTTTAGGCATTTGTGATCTTCTGTGGGCTTGGCATCAATAACACCATCATGTACGATCAGGTGAAGAAGTCCTGGGCCAAGCAGTCTGTGGCTTTGGACGTAAGGATTTGATTTCCTGCTCTATACCAAACTATGAATGCCAGAATTATGCCTTTAATGCTCAATGTCTCAACCTCAGGGCTTTTAACCAGTTTGTGGAATGAAAAAACAACCCAGAAACTTTAAAAATTTTCATGTACTGGAGCAGAGGCAGAACATTGCAAACAATGGAAACCAGTTGATTACGGATTTTTTTGTTTTGTTGTGTTATGTCGGTCATGTAACCCAAATACATCCACTTTCCATGCTGTTTGCTTATGCCCCAGCAAATGCGTGCTGGCCTTCGGGAGAATAAATAGAGCCAGCACATGAGTAGCGATCAAGAAATATCCATATGCAGTCCTCCAAACTCAAGCACAATAATTTATTAAGGTTATCACAATGTAACCAATGCAGGCATATTATGCATGGAATCAAATTACTGCATGTCGCAGCTTGAATAGCAGATGGCTATAATAAATGATGCAGCTTTTAGGGCTCAACAATATCAAATCATGTCTGGTCAAAGGCGGGCAAGGTCGCTCAAAATGTAAACAAGAGGCAAAGGAAATTTCACTCACACCAGCAAGAGCCTTTGGAGTTGGTTGGGATACAGTGCAGATAATAATTAAGTCTTCTACCAAATCTGCCAATCAGTACCAACATATGCAGGCAGATAAGTTGAATATAGAAAAGATAAGGTAGGTTGTTTGTAGGAATGAATTTGGTCTTTCTTCTTGTCTGTAAATTCATTAGGTGATCCGCCTTTTGTGTCTGTGGGAAATTTACATCAATGTCAACCCCTGTAAATGCACAGGCCTGGTGAATTGTAGTGTTTGTCATGAGAAATAGCAGCCTTTTAGAGTGTTCATGTAACACCTACTAACTTTAAGTCCTGTGGCTGACATGGAACAGTATTAACCAATTCAGGAAAGACATTTTTTGGTTTTAACTGGTTTGAGAACATACATTTTGGTGTGTGACCCAAAACCAAAATTTAAATTTAAATGAACCAATTGGGTAAAATTCAGATGACCCACCCCCCCACCCCCCCAATCTATATTTTATCCTTGTCTTTAGCTACCACTTTGTTTTTATTTTCATTGGTGATCAACATTTTATTGTTCTTGTAAATATTTACCCAGAAGTCAAAGGAACCTCCTGCTGCTGCACAGCTGATATAAAATCCCCTCTTCTTCTCTCTCTGGGCTCTTTGTCCTTAGCTCCTTTTTTGTCTCATATTACCACAGGAATGTGGGCATGAGAAAAAAAGTGCTGATCTCTCTTTGCAGATAACCTTCTCACAAAGGTTTTATTGAAAATTAATGAGAGGCAGTGAAAAGCAATCCCTCATCTGCCCTGCAGTATGCAGCCATTCAGTGGAAGCCAGCCTTTACTGTACATCCTCAGATTACAATAGGGATCTTTCAGGTGTATTATAGTAGTTAGCACTGCTCTGTTTTTAAACAATAGTGGAAGCAGAGAACAGAGAGAGAGAGAACATTTAAAGGAGAGGCACAGATGAACTAATATGTAGATGCATCGCTTCTGGCAGCGCTGAATAAACATGAGCGCTTATGATCAAATAAGCAGCTGCAGGTCTATGCAAGGTATTTCTCACAGGAAATGAAGGAAACATGGGGATGAAATCAGGGCTGACACTCCTGCTCTTGTAGACTGATCCAGAGGTGAGCTTTGACTTCCTCATGAAGAAGAGCTGCTGCACCGCTGCAAGGGTTGTATGCAGCTCGCTTTCTGCAAGTTTTTCCACTATCAGAGACTGGCAGGTTGGTTTCAATGGTTTGAAGAACACCTTGTGTGACATTCTGTCATTATTCTTCCAGGTCCTGTCATACCATGCCACTTGTTCCAAGACTGAAGTGGATAAATTCAAGGTAACATGTTACAACAGCTACAACTGGGAAGAGAATTCAGTTGTTTTTACAATCTGAGCTCATCATAGTAATTTCTTTTTGCATTCAGTAAGTTTGGATTGTTACAGGTCTGAGAGCCCTCTGCCCTCCCATATTTATGTAGAATACCTATTTTTTTTCCCCCCAGTTATGTTTATTGAACAAAATTTTATGAAACTACAATTGGAAAACATTTTTCCATTACCAAGTTTTTCCCTGTAAATGTGAGAAGCAAAGCATAAATACAAATGATGCTGGTAGGATTTCATTCATTTAGAAAAAAAAAGCAAACATGTGTCATATACAAACAGGTACCAAGCTTTCAAAACAAAAGCGCCCGTATGTTTACAGCACAAATATACAGGTACCATCTCCCTCCCCAGCTCAACTCAGTGGTGGAAATTAAAACACATAAATGTGAAATCTTGGTGAAGATGGAAGAAAAAAAAAGGTCAGGCAACCCTCAGTCCGGTAGAGTTTGAAGGTCTCTGAAGTATGACGAAAAGGGATGTGA
Source organism: Thalassoma bifasciatum (assembly GCA_008086565.1). Classification (NCBI taxonomy): domain Eukaryota; kingdom Metazoa; phylum Chordata; class Actinopteri; order Labriformes; family Labridae; genus Thalassoma; species Thalassoma bifasciatum. The sequence goes on along the minus strand of RPOG01000300.1, from coordinate 263,666 downwards.
AAAAATTGATTTTTTTCAGGTTTTAGAAAGAAGACTGTGTCCTGAAACCACTGCGGACATTTGGAGGGTTGGGAGACTTCCACTGTGACTCTACTTACACCCACACCCACTCACAACTGTAAACCTGTGATGATTGACACAACATGAAAATAATCAAAAGTTTTGTGAGTGTAGACACAGGAAGAAAATGTGACTTCAGTGACAGTTGGAGCTCCAACATCATTATCCTCCACCTCTTTGTAAAACTCAGCCAGTCTTGATTTAGCAAAGTGAACCTTAAGTAAAACCTTAAAGTGGTAGTGAGGAGAACCTGTACAAAGTGGATTGCAGCAGCTTCCTTAAGTGGGAGGACTCCTGCAAAGTGCCATGACTTGTGTGTTTGTTTTGAAAGTGAAAGGAGATCAGACCTTGTTTTTAACACTACTTTTTCTTTTTCTTGTCCAGGATTACATTTTACAATATACAATGTTACCTATGGTTACCATAGTGAATCCTGATTATGTCCTGTCATTGATTGTCTACCAAGCAGAGCAAATGTGATCTGGCATTTTATTGATAGACTCTCAGGTTTGAGCAGATCACTGCAGAAAAACTGCTGCATGTGGATTGGAGTGAACTTTATAACAAACAGCTTAACCCGTGTCTTAGCCTATAGCCCTTAGCTATCACTCTCCTGTTTATCTTTCCTCTGCTCTTCTGTCGTTTTTCTGTCAGACAGTCCAGCTCCTGTTTCCACTTTTATGACTAAATAAATCAGAGAAATCGTTTTCAGCAGAGAAAAACAGACCTCTTTTCTCACTACTGAACTTCGTCAGTTGGTGTGGCATTGTCATAGAGATTTTGACATGCTGTAAATCAATCTGGTCCAGTTCGGCAAAGCTAGGAATTAGCATTTAGAAATAACTTGCTTTGTTTCTGATAATCTTGTTTTAAATGAGGGATTCCTGCCAGTCTTGTTTTAGTCCTGAAATGATGAAAATAGTCAAGTATGAACAAGTCATTTTTTAAGGCAAATTAATTTCTCATTGCCTGTTAGAAAGGATGATAACTCCTGATATGATCGACTGATAAAAGCCTGCTCTTGTTGGACTGCAGAGCAATAACCCTCTCAGTCTGTGATCATCACGTTTGCTCTGATGGTGCACGTAATTGCCATCATAAAATTTTATTGTTTTCTACCTCTGTAGAAGCACAAGCTTTGTGCAGAGTTCAATTAAGACATATTAGAGGAAAACAAAGATATTAAAGGCCCATTAAGGTTCTGTGAAACCCCTCCATTTAAAAAAAAAACGATGATGCACAGCACCAGCAATAAAACAACCCTTAATTTCTCTGATGTCCTAAATGAAGGTAAAAATCTTTATATTCAGCTCATGGTGCGTTTTTGTGCTCATCATCTCTTTAATAAACATGCTATTTCTTATGAAGTAGCAATAGATCAGGTTTCACGAGAAAAGAAGTCAGTGGCAGCAGGGAAGAGTTATTGGCAGCTTTTCTGTTGATTTCATTTTCCAGACGTGCGGTCGTGTAAACACAGACTGAGAATTCCCCAAAGAAAATAAGCTAATAGTGGTATTTGGAATAATGTATTCCAATCAATAGGCAATTATTCTTAATGCATTATTAATAAAGCTAAAAAATCAAAATATCTACATTTTTAATTGGCATGACATTTCTGAAATATAGATATGACCTATTTTCCTGCACTTTCATGTGTAGGATTTTCCCCTGTGGCTGTTACAGCGGAGTGAGAACCCCGCTTTCCAGTGCGCTCATGTGATCTGTCAGCCTCACAACCCTCTGCCTCCCTTTTCCCCCTCCACTTTCTTTCATAACTGCTCCACATATGCAGCCTTATGGAGGACACTTGACTGGGATTCAACCTGAGTGCAACTGGCAGCAGCGGCAGCAGCAAACAAACCTGGCTGACATTTCGTAACCCGGGGGCTGAGAATTAAGAGAGAGCAAGAATACCAGCTGACCTGAGGAGCGAACAGGGCGCTGTGAAGGCTGTTAGAGAGGAGAGAGAAACACTGACACAGATCTGTGGGAGAGTTTTGACTCCTGATGCAGCTTAGAAAGCAGAAATGATCAACACGGACTAGAAGCAGCAGGGACATGTTTTCATTGTTCTCATTAGAGCACATTGAGCTTCGAAGCTTCAGGATGAATTTGGTTAATTGGAATTATGTGTCTTCTTCATATTAGTTTGAAGCTATAAATGATTACTACGCCACAGCTAGGTTTGTCAATGAGTCCTGAAAGTAAACAACTGTGAAATCCTCCTCTAAGCCCTCTCATTAATCTTAACCCTCTTCCAATGAGTCCTCAGAGTCTTAATTACCATGTCTCAATATTTTTTATGTATCATCCGAAAGTTGCGCATCATCCCCTGACCTCTCCCTCCTCCTCTGCTCTCTGACCTCATATTCTCCACCTTTAATTAACGTTTTCTCCCTCCTTCCTGAAACAGGCGGCTAATATCCCTCAGGTCTGCGAGCTGGGTATCGATAAGCTCTCCTTTGACGATTTCTCCCTGGACGCTGACGCCATGATAACAGCTGCTCTGAGGATGTTCATGGAGTTGGGGATGGTGCAGAAATTTAAGATAGACTATGAGGTGAGGACACTCATTTTTAGTATCTCAGTATTCCTCTTATTTTTGCTCTGTTGGAAGCTTAACTTGTCCTCATGAAGACCGCTGACCTGTGTGCACATTCCTCTCTCTGTGTTTTCATGCAGACACTGTGCAGATGGCTGCTGACTGTCAGGAAAAACTACAGAATGGTTCTCTACCACAACTGGAGACATGCCTTCAATGTCTGCCAGTGCATGTTTGCCATGCTCACGGTAAATGTCCTGCTGCTGTGGATCAGAGGATCAGTTACAGTCAAATACACCAAAGTCAAGAAACTGACCGTTGATGGAAATGTTGTTAACCTTTGATTTTCTGTTGGTAGCGCTGTAAAAAAAAAAAAAAAAAACTCCTCTTTTTATAAACTCACACAAAGAGGTGATGAGTAGATTTACTCTGAGATGAAGTTCATTTAGAGGTTAGATTTTGTTTTGCAGTTCCACTCGATCTTTTGGAGCATCAAAGAGATGAAATCACTCAATAATTCACAAAGCAGCAGAGATGTGAGAACACTTTTAAAATGTTGAGCTTTGTTCTGGTGCTTTGAAACATCATATTTGATGCTTGGTTTACCTTTCAGGCAAACTCGCTGCAGATAAGATTTAGAGTATAGTACCTTGACTTATGAGGGAGTACTTTCAAGCTGATTTATCACAACTTTTACTGATGAATGTCCCGCATCAGATCAGGAGCCTCCAGTAAAACCACTCTAGTTTCATGGTGTCCTCGGGTTTCTGAATCTGTTGTCAATGACGTCGTCCTCATACGAATCCTGGGGAAACTCTGTGTTTGACAACAACCAGCAAAGATTTGAATGTGAGAGCTGAGAGGAAAAGAGGCCAGAATGGAGACATTATTTTTTTGTTTCCTTTTTTATGAATGTTAAAATTAATCCTGACAGTGTGTAAAAGTTACTTGTTGGGCAGGAAAAAAAACCTTTCTATTATGTTTTATCTGCGATTTTTCTTTCTGTCTTTCTTTACTTATTTCCTTCTTTGTTCTTTCCCTTTTTTGCTTTCCCCTGTCAGTCATGTATTCTTTCTTTTGTTTTTTCTCTCTCCCTCCTTTTTCTTGCTTTCCTTTCTGCTAGTTTTTCATTTATCATCTCTTTCATCTTCCTTTATAACGTTCCAACTGTCTAACTTTCTTTATTTCTTGCTGTTTCTCTTTCTTTTCTTTTTCTTTTTGTCCGTCTTTTTTCCTGACTTAGAGAAAATGAGAGAACATTTGTCTAATCGTGTGATTGGTGCCGTCAAAAAAAACATTCATTGATTTAAATCTGAATCAGTCTCACCTGGATCCATTTTTTTGGGTCCTGTGATCAAACAGCTGTTCAATTGAAATCCTTCTGGTGTTAAAACAAAGAAAGTGCAAGAAACAACATCTAAATTGCTGAGGTTTGAATCACACTCTCGACATTATTTACTTGTGAAACAGCCAATTCTGTTCAGAGTCAAAGCAGCGACGTCTGTTTAAACAGAAACCCCCAAGAGGACGACTTCATCAGGCTTCTACTTCATCAGGTCCTCTGGGACAACACACACACACACACACACACACACACACACACACACACACACACACACAGTAATACAAACACCACAGAGCAGTTCATTTAATCAAGCACAGCGTCAAACGTATGGCGCCCCATCTGAATTGATTATTGGCATAGAGAAATGAAATAGCAGTGTGTAAGCTGTTTTGTGGCCCTCAGTCCTCTCTCCTGCCATGTGAGCTTAATGAGAGGACTGAGGGCCATGCTATCTCTGCCGCTATCCTCACACTGACCCATAGTGACTCATTCAGCTCATGGCCTCCAGAACCCATTCATCCATTTGACTGTGTTACTGCATTCCCGCTGGCTGACCCAGGAGTAACTGTCTTTTTTTAGGACAATGCTGCTATTTCGTAGAATGAGAGAACAAGAGCTGCTCTGATCAGAGGATGTGTATGTGTTTGTTTGTTTTTTCACTCACCCTCTATCCTCTCTGCCAATCAGACCGCAGGTTTCCAGGAGACTCTGACGGAGGTGGAGATCTTAGCGCTTATTGTAGGGTGTGTGTGCCATGACTTAGACCACAGGGGCACCAACAACGCTTTTCAGGCCAAGTAAGTGTTTGTCGTTTCTGCTCAAACACAACCCTTCCCTCTCACAAACAACTGCCTCATTTAAAGGTGAAAATGACCAATAAATAAAACTTTTACTTGAAGTTAGAAACACTAGTTTTGTATTCTAAAAACTGGAAAACCTCTAACATTGAAACCCTGTTCTCACCTCGACTGCACCAGGCTCAGTCCCCCAGAGTATCCCCTCCCCACAATAAATGATGTTATTCAGTGTTTAACTGTGAATTTCAGCTGCAGTTTAGGTTATTGCTCTCCAGCTCCTTTTATAACAGGGCCGTAAGTTGGCGACAGAGTGCAGAGAGGCTCAGAGAGGGAATTACAACAGACTCAACTGCACACTTTGTTTTTTACTATGTGTTGAATCTTGATTATGTTATTCCTTTTCTTGATCCCTGTGTGTGTTTGTGTGTACTTTTATGTGTGTGTGTGTGTGTGTGTGTGTGTGTGTGTGTGTGTCTGTGCCAGGACGGGCTCAGCACTTGCTCTACTTTATGGGACCTCTGCGACTCTGGAGCACCACCACTTCAACCATGCTGTTATGATCCTGCAGAGCGAGGTGCACTTTGTTCCAACATCTGCTGCAATGCAGTTAACCATGAATGTTGTGCTTGTGCCATCTCTGCATGTTGTGTTCAAACGGCACATTTGAACACCAAAACCCTCTGAAAACACTTTGTACCCTGACTCACCTCAAGACCCCGCAGATCTAAGGTTGTTCTCTCTCCTGTTTCATGTTGCCACCAAGACAAGTGATCATACGGCTCAGTGTGCGGCTTACTGCTTACCCCAGACTATTACAGCTCAGTACAACAAAGATGTTACACAGAAAAGTGTTCCCTTTTGGTACAAAAAGGTTGAAAAGTTACAAAAACATCTGTCGGCATCACAACACATCATAACCTGTAGAGCTAGTGCCGCATCTATAACCTGACTGATATATTTTCAAGAGATAGCGAACATTGCAAACTTCATGAAAGTTAGGTGGCATATGTGATTGTTAAAAGAAGAAAAGATGACTGCTTATAAGGGACAAAACCAGCAAAGAAGTAAGGGGTATCACATTTTCCTCAAGGGGTGCCAAAATCACCACAAACTAAAAAGTCTTTTGGAGTGTGATAATAAATTTTAGTCGCACTAGCAGTCAGTAAACATGCTAAATGTTGATTATAACTCTTCTTGAGTAAAAAGGTTTTGTATTCGCATAATAGGAGTTAAAAGTTCTGTGACTTGTTCCTTCATTGTCCTACATTAAAAGCAAAAGACCTTTACAGAGCAGAAACCTTAACAACTTTAAAGCTCCCTTTTATTACAGGCTATTTCCAATTAATAACACAATGAATGATAAATGAAATAAAAGAAAATGTAGGATTTTTTACCAACAGTGCCTCAATGCCGGCTGTTAGAGAGCAAACAAACAAACAGCTCACAGCGCCTGACAAATCAATGTGATCACAGAGGCAATTGATTCACTGGTAATTGGTTGAGAGAGACATTTTACCAGGTGACTTGGTTTGCAAGCATTTGTAATTAAAGGTGTTTTGAGGGAGCAGCGGAGACGAGGATTAGCAGGGTGGGTTCCAGTGGCCTCATTATCAGGGTGCTGACAACACAGTAAGCTGACAAATGTTTGCTTGGAATATCATAATAGGCTGTGTTGATACTGAGGCTGAACTAACGCTGTCCCATTAGCATATAAATGAACCGTGCAGATAATTCGAGTAGAATTGGCAGCAAAGAAAATAAGAATACGAACTTTGAAAAGTCAGTGTTTCTCCACTGTTTCTGCTGTTTGTGTCACTTCCTGTTTTACTCCTTCATCTGCTGTGATTGGACAGAAGAAGAATAAGTGTGTCACTGTATACAACCTTTAGGCTGTAACTCCTGCACGTCATTATCGCCCCTTCACTCTTCATCCTTTTCTGTTATCACCATTACATCTTCGGTTTTCTCCACAGACAGACACATCCATCTGTTCAAACGCTTCTCTAGAGGAGGCTGCCTGAGTGCTGAATGTATAATACATGATGGGGAGAAGCCTGTTTAATGATAGAGAGCCTGGAGTGGGAGATGTTGCTTCATATTGACAGCTGCTGGGTTCCCTTCTCCCTGGCACACATTCATTCAGTGTTATTGTTGTGTGTGTGTTAGCTTTGAGTTGTGTAAATAAAGGATGTATTCACAAGTGCATAGGGTTACTGCTCTGAAGCTCCTGAAGATGGACAGAAGAAATGGGTTATTAAGAGATACCGTGGTATTGTCATAAGAAAGTTGTGCAAAAATGGGTTGACCTTATCCCAAAAGCCCCAAAAGAGGGCTCCCACCCGGCCTCTTGGAGAGAATATTTAAAAAATACCCAAAGACGACAATGTAGCTTTATAGCCCATACATTTATTTAAACACCCTTTTTCTGTTTGGGGTGAGCATTTTCTGAAATGTAAGCAAAAATTATGGTTTCATTGAGACTTCTTTTTTTGACACACAGAATAAAAATAGTGAACTTTATGCGATAAAAATGAAAATTTGCAACTTTTTTTCTCCAAATTTAGACCTTTCTCTCAACATTTTGATGTTATTATCTCAAATATTGACTTTGAAGCATGAAATTTTGACCTTTTATATCAGATTTGACATAATGTCTCAAAACTTGACTCCTGTTTTTCTCGTAACTGACTTTTTGTCACAGATTTTTGTATTTATATCTCATAATTTTGATTATTTGTCTCAGAATTTGCAAATTTGATTAATGTCAATATCAAAGGTTCGGCTTTATGTCTAAAAATTTTGACTGAAATATCTTGGGCCAAAACATAGTTCCCAGTGACCATGACAAAAAGGGGAGCATTTTATCTGCAGTTTGTCTGCGAAAGTGCATTATCACTTCAGCTCTCTCTGCCTGAGAGCGCAACAAAGCAGTCAGAGCAACTCCAGACATTTGGAGAATTTTGTAAAATCCCTCTGGACATAATTTTAATACCAGACAGGAGGACATTATACAAGTTAAGGAGGATGTTTGGTCACCCTATGCAAAAACCACTAGCTTTCCTTGTTTTGTGCAGTTATGAGAATTCATAACGCCTGCCATACTTTTATAAAATCTGTAGACAGCTGGTCAGTAAATATTGTGCAGCACACTGTATGGTAAATTGTTTTCTGACACAGCCCTTGTGTTGCTCCTGCTGACTCACAGTTATCCTGTCGATGCTTAATGGTTAATGTCATTAGTAACACCTGTTCTGTCTTGTGTGTAAATAGCCTATTAACTAACACCAAAGCAGCTTCTCTGATGGTATGATGGCTCATTTCCATGAGGGGGTTTCTTGCTTCAGTTGCTCCTTTTTTCCTTTGCCACCTCGAGGAACACCCCCAATGTAAAGAACGTAGACATTTACTGATTAATTATGGGGCGTTATTTGCTGTCACAGGTTTGTTTGGATTAATCAGTGAATGAAGATTTAGCAGTGGACTCAGTTCATGCTTTGAAACTAGCTGCAAATATGACTTCATTTCAGTGTCTCTATCTGAACAGTGCAGAATACCATAGTACTTTACCAACATTCATCAAAACATATTATTCTTTATTATCTACAATTATTTGCATGATTCTTTTTTCCTTTTCCTTTTTATTTGTTGTAAAGTGTCACCAAACCAGAGTAGTTATCATTAATCTGGCCCTTAAAAAATATCTTTTGAGACCAAAAGTGTGTTAAGCTACGTTACTAACAGCCTCTGATATAAATAAAACAGGATATAAATAATTTAGTAACCAGAAAATGTAAACATGCATTTATTAAAGAAGGATGAGTGTGTTATTGCATGACTAAATTATACATTTCTTGTCGGATTTCATGCTATTGGGTGTTTTTTTCCCATCCGTATGCTGGAGCATTTACATCAAATATTATTATTTTTTGTCCATAAAATATTTACACCCAGTATCAGGAAAAGAACTTCATAATAGTCAAGCTTTTATTGAACAACAAAAAAAAAGTCTGCATGCTCTGTACCCCATTAAAAAGTAATGTAAACATGTTTAATTTAATGGATTATTGTAATAATATTATGGTTTTCATTGTGTTATTTCCATTTGTCTCAACAGGGTCACAACATCTTCTCCAATCTCTCATCGACAGAGTACAGTAACCTCATGCAGCTGCTGAAACAGTCCATCCTGGCCACAGACCTGACGCTGTACTTTGAGTGCGTTTCACCCTGTTTATTAAACTGTTAAATCTCCTCACTGCAAGACATCCACAGAGTGTAGTAACTTCTCACAGTGACTGTTTCTGAACATTGCTTTCTGTTCAGTTGGAAGACTTTTTGTTTTTAGTACATACCGCCCCCTTGTGGATTCAAATGAAATTACAGCTGCACATACTGATACGCCTTTTCTTCCCTTGCAGGAACAGAAACACTTTCTTTGAGCTGGTCAGCAACGGAGAGTATAACTGGAATGTGAAAGGTCATAGAGATATGTGCAGGTATTTTTTTCCAAGAATCTCCAAGAATCATGTGATCAGATTTTAAGTTTCAGAAAAAGAAATTATGGGTACTGGAGTAAATCTGTCTATGTTCCTCAGATCCATGATGATGACAGCATGTGATCTTGGTGCTGTCACCAAACCTTGGGACATATCACGCAAGGTGAGAAACAGAGGGGTAGCTCTTTTACATGGAAGAAATTACACAAACAACTTATCTGCTTCATTGGGAGGTTGAGAAATTGATGCAACTGTCTGGGTGGTTAGTAAACCTGTATTTATGTATAAAATTGTCACAATTATTTTAGTAGTATTATAAAGGAGCTAGACATCTCGTATTAAGATGTCTAATTCCAATAAACTTAAGCAAATTTTTCTTATCTCATTGGCAGATTTTTTTTGACTTGATGCAAGCAATTCAGACCTCATTTAAGTCTTTGAATAACTTGGATCAAGAATTTTCTGGACTTAGCAGTTAAATGTGGCTAACATCAAGAATGAGACAATTTTACTAAGAAATAAGATATAATGACATGCTTGATTTGATTGATTTCAGTTTTTGCAGTGTTTTTTTTCCACATAAATTGGACAGTTTCCTACCTGAAAGAGAGCCTTACACTGTCCTTCCAGTGCTCTTTAGTAGCTTCACATAATTTACAGCTTAAAGAGATACTTTTTTCTCACACTGATGTTTTACAGAAACCTTTTTTTTTAGCCTCTGTTTGAAATGCTTTGTTTTAGCTGCTGTTTCTTTAAGGGGTGTCTCCCCATTCATTCTGATTGGTCGACCCTTTGGAGGCCTGTTGGGGGCAGAGCTGGGAGCAGATCTCATTGCTTGAGGTGCAAACCTCCAACCCGTCATGTTTCAGCAAGTCTCATGAAGATCTTGCGTTTCTCTTTGTACAGATCATTTTGAGCACTTTACAGTCAGATCCAGTAATTTCTTTTCTTACATTCGCATGTACTGGTTTGAAAATTAACATGAGTTTGTTATGAATTCAAAAATTTTCTGTTTTATCCATGTTTGAAATATGGGAAAGTACATTACCCCTCTTTGAAGTTGCATTGTGACCACTTATTTTCAAATTCCATACATTTTATTAAAAATGCAACTAAAAGCATCATTAGAAAAATAAAGTGCTGCTTCCTGATGATCAGTAAAGATAATTTTCTGCAGCTTTAGATGATTCTTTTCTTTTGGTCCAGGTGGCTGAGTTGGTGACCAGTGAGTTCTTCGAGCAGGGCGACAGAGAGAGATCGGAGCTGAAGCTCACTCCCGCAGTAAGTGCATCCAACCACCTCCTGCTTTTGTGCTTCTGTGCAGTTTGTTTCACCTCTGTGACCTGAGCGAGCCGATGATGCTGAAGATAGATTTTTCCCGCAGTCTCCAAAAAAAACACACTGACTGTGTAGGAAACATGAGCGCTTGTGTTTCGTAGTGCGAGAAAAGTGAATTGTCAGCGTGACCGCTCTGCTGCTTTGCACAATGCCAAGAGCAAACTATAAATGGTGTAACTACCATTCTTTAAATAAATCCTCCTACAGAGGATCCAGAGCAAACACTGACCTCTCTCCTCATTCAGCCTTAAACAGAAAAAAAAAACTTAGTGCAGGGGAGCCTTGATTACTACGTTAGCTTTAAAAATAGCATCATAATAACAGCAGAGGAAGACTCTGTACTCAAAGAGACACTGCTTTAAAACATAACCTTTCATGCATTTCTTAAAGCTACAGCAGCACAACAGAGGAGCTCTCTGTGTTTGATTGAGGAGCTTTGAAGGCTGAACTGTGTTGCAACTCCTTCAAGGGAGAAAAAGCAGCAGCTTTCCGTGTGCAATTAATGGCCGTGGACTAATCGAGCCAGGCCACATTGCCTCCCCTCTGATAGAACTAATGCAGTAGCCTCAGGTCTGCAGCTTGTGTCAAACCTTTACCGCTCAGTGTGTGGGTGTTGGAAATTAAATATTAACTTCTAAGTTGTAGCCCGGTAACTATCTCTGAAGCACAGCCCCTTGAGCTTCTTCAGCTCATGTTGCATGAGAATGAAGCAGGATGGGAAATGTGCATGGAGTGAACTCAATTGTCTTGAAGCTGAGGGATTTGCTTGGACAAAAGCTGTAGCAGCAGCACTTAAGCAGAGTAGGAAAGAGTACACAGATTTTTGAGTCATGTTTGAGTATCAACACCACATTACAACTTTGGTATAGAAGTAAAATTTGCCAAAATATCAAACCTGACAGAAATATAATTCAGAAAAAAGGTGCAGTAAAGGTTCCTTCACCTATAAACATTTATTATTCTTATTGGATAAATTCAGACTTCATTTTGTGACACTCAAGAAAGGACTAATTTGCAGCAAAAGAGGGCTGTTTGGCATGTTTTAGTTTTGTGTATGTCTGAGGGCAGCTGATTGGCTGACCTTAGGGCTCCAGCTGAGATATGAACATGGAGAAACAGTGACACCAATCCATCAAGAGCTTTAAAAGCAAACAACAAAAGTTTAGACCAGATCCTGTGGACAAGAAGCTGGAGGAGAGGGAACAACACAGGTGGGGGAGCCAGAAATGAACCTGCAGCAGGCAAAAGAGGACGTGTGGTCAACCTATCTAAAGTTAGAGTCATAAACCTGACTGGTCTCCTGTGAAACTTAACCCTCATTTCTGTGTTTTCAGGCCATATTTGATCGAAACAGAAAGGATGAGTTACCTGGGCTGCAGCTAGAGTGGATTGTTGGAATTTGCGCCCCGCTGTACAAGGTAAAGCTACAAACCCTCCTGCTCTTTGGTCACCATTAAGTTACATTAGTCACACATCTGCCACTGACATCAGTCCACACTGGTCTTCAACTATTCCAACATACAGTGACGCAAGCAATGACACCATCACATATGACCATTTCTTTGCAACTACAGATCATCCTTTTACAAAAGGACTTTTCTTTGTAATGAAAGCGCTCAAACAATTTCAAGGTTACATCCTGTTCTTTTAAAGGAGCAGAATGAATTTGCCCTTTCTGAAAGCACGGAGAGCTCAGAGGAAGTGGAGTGTGTGGACAGAGCTCGGATGTTAGTCGGGTTAAATCCTCTCAGTCAGACAGTGTACTTTAGGCTCTGCTGCACAGAAATGAAATCAGTAAGGTCTGACTCTTAACTGCAACACTCTTTTTCTGAGAATTTTGGCTATAAATCGTAAAAAGAAAAGGTTGGTCATCAGAAAAATGGAAATCTGCCAAGCATCCTGGTTGGTATAGATTTCTAGTGAATGCGTGTTTCTGGATGACGTCAAAAGAGACTCACCAGCCCTCCTCTCTTTGCCGGCAGTAGCAGTAGTAGCAGCTGTGTGGGAGAAAAACGCACGCTGACTTACTGGGCACATCAGACCTGTTAGGAGCTGTGTTGGAGGTGAATTCACTGAAACAATCAAATCAGAGGGTTGAAAAAAGATAAAATAGTTCACCCATGAGACCTCCCTCTTTTTTTTTACAGCTTCAGCCCATTAAATGAATTAATTTCAGTCATCATGAGTAGAAAACAAACAATAGATCATCCTTACATCCATCCAGTTATCTCAGAATCAGTGACCAAAGCTGGAGCAGGCTGATCTCTGATCTGTGCTGCTTTCACTATTACCACAGGCCGTGGAGTTGAGATAAAAAGCATCAAAGCATCAAAGCGGCGTTATTTCGTTTCTGTGTGTGTAGTCTGCGTGGGGGGTTTGACTCCACGTTCCCGTATAGAAAGCCAGATGTTAGGAGAATGCAGATATGGAGCTCACGATCATGCAACTGCCAATTAAATTTGCAGGGGGGAGAACAGAGGGAGTTGAGAGGCGGCTGGGTTTTTGTCTGTGGGCGGGAGTGCTCTCCTTCTTGATCTCACTGATCTCCTCCTCCTTGTGGTGGCTCACTACTTTGTGGAATATTAATCCCCCCATTATATAACCTTCCATCTTTGTATCCCACTATATTACCCTCTTTCTGTCTTCTTTTGCTTTTGGCTTTGCTTCTCTATGTGGATAAATGATGCCGTACAAACCCACTGCAGTGTCCCATAGTGCTGTGAAAGAGGGGAATTCCTCTTTTTAGGATACATGTTTGTGGGTCACCATCATGATGGCTCAACCTCTTGATGAAAACTCCGGTGGGGCCTTTTTAGCTGGGTGTGAAACTACTTGAAATGACAATCAGTGACTATGTGCAGAATTAAGGAATTAAAAATCAGGGAAAGAGACCAAAACAGTTAATGTACACTACAAACATGTCATTTATGTGGCTTTTGGAGTCAGTCTTGAGTGGACAATTGCGGAACAGTGAGATTTACAATTTTGCATTGACCTCCTTTTGCATCACCAAGGTTTAGTTAAGTTATGGCAAATGCTGATTCTATGCAGCTGAAATGTGAGCTAAAGTGATTGCTAAGGAGCCAAAAGTGACCTCTTTGGAGCCAAAGCATGTGCTAATGTGATAGCTTGGGAGTGAAAATGTGTCCTCAGGTGTCCACTTAGAAGCCAAATCGTGTGCTTGAGTGCCTGTTTGGGATCCAAAACTTTAGTAAAGTGCCTTGTGGGAAGTCAAAACACACGCTTAAGTGACAACTTGGGAGCCAAAATGTGCTGAAGTGCCTGCTTCGGGTCTAAAACCTGTGCTAATGTGCCTACTTGGGAGTCAAAACACAGGCTATAGTGAAAGTTTAGGAGTAAAAACATGCTTCAAAAGAGACAAGTGCCTGCTTGGGTGCCAAGACATGCACTTAGATGCCCACATAGGAGCTGAAATGTGTGCTAAAGTCCCAGTTTGGAAGCCAAAACGTGCACTTAAGTGCCAACTTGGAAACCAAAATTTGTAGTAAAGTGCCCCTCTGAAGTCACAATACACACTAAAGTGACAGCTTGAGAGCCAAAACATGTGCTTAGGTGCTCGTATGGAAGCTGAAATGTGTGCTGATGTGCCAACTTGGGATCCAAAACACATGCCAAAGTGTCCCCCTCGTTGGGAAAACATAACAACTGTCCCTTGGGCCAGCTATAACATGATAATCCTACTTTTTGGAAGGAGCAAAAGTAATTTAATTGAAAAATAATTTCATGTTGTTTTGTTCTGGACATACTCTACCATATTTTGAAAAAAAGATTTCAACTTCAATATTTCATTAACTGAGATCTAAGATGTGTTGTTTAAATGTTTCCTTTATTTTTTTTGAGCAGTATATTTCCAAGCAATTACAATATCATGAGTTATTAAGCATTGCTCAGCTTTTAAGATCACCTTTTAGAGTGTACAATGAATCCCTAATGTGAAGTGAATTTTCTTAAACAAAGAAAATCGTCTTGATGTTTATGAATCTTTGCTTTGGTTCACCGCCCACACAAGTGCACTAATTGTTCATGTGAGTTAGTGAATACGCCCCCTCTGAATGTAAATGCAGCTCAAATTGCCGCCTGCTTTTAAAGCTCAGTGAAATGGCAGCTGAAAAAAAAGTTGTTGTTGTTTTTTCCTGTGTGTAACAACAGCTTTGGTTTCCTTTCTTCCATTCAATATTCAGACCAGAGTGTATGTAGGTGTTCTTACTCAACAAGCTTTGTATTTCATTCAATTTCATATTGGCTGCCTATTCACCTCTGAATAAGTGTTGATAAATTAACATTTCATTGTTTAATACGTGGGATTCATTCCCTCATGTTATATTTCCATGTGAAAAAAATTGATTACTTAATGAGAAACTAATTGTATACTTACCTGGATATCCAATATAACGTTGATAATAAGAGCCTTGTATCTCTCATGTGATTCATTTAAGTACAGGGTGACAGTTTTTACTTCTCAAACACTTAAGGTTATCTCAAACATTCATGTGCTTCTGATTCTTTATGGAGCTGTTCTTTTATTTTTTTTAAATCAGTCATTCTCAACCTTGGGGTCCTAGCGCCAATGGAGGTTGCGAGACAATTTTTTGGGGGGGCTTGTCAAATCATTTGGGGAAAATGTAACTAATGTTACATTTTAAAGAATTTAGGCACAGTTGTTTTTGTTCTTTTCTTCTTCATAATTTTCCAAGATTTTTTGTATCAGCTAAGTTTGTATGATCTTAACTGTAGTGTTTTGCCTGAACAAGTTCAATAAGCAATCGTCTATATATTGCACTGTAAAAACTGAAATCTAACCAAGTCTTTAAGTGTTTTTTTATCAGAAAAAATTGTCTTTTTATTCTTAATTTGAGCCACATTCAACTGACAAGCTGTGAAAAATGTCTTATTTCAAGATATTTAAAGACAAAAATGACACCTGACTTGCTTGAAACTGGTAAAAAAAAATATCTGCCAATGGAGACAGTTAAAAAGTTTGTTATATTAAGACTTTATTTGAATGTCAAGAAACAACTGGGGCAATTTTTATCTCCTTCAAAGATATTTTTCGACTTATCTCAAGCAATTCAGACATCATTTTTGTTTTTAAGTAACTCAAAAGAAGAATTTTGTTACTGGACTGGTCAGTTTAACGTGGCTCATGTTAAGTACAGAAAGACAATTATTACTTAAAATAATACAAACACTCGCTTATGTTTCCTCGCTCTTTGTCTTTTCTCTCTCCAGACTCTGGTCAAATTAAATCCCAAACTCCAGCCGATGCTTGACATGATCGAAGCAAACAGGGACAAATGGGAAGAACTGAACAAGAAGAGACAACCTGGCCAGAGCATCTCTGCACCCTCGAGCCCCTGCAGCGGCGACAGCACGGATAAAAGCGGCTGCAGCGTGGCCAAAACAGGCAGCACACCATGCTGCAGCAGCAGTGACGCTGATGGCAAACTATCCAAACCTGTTAGTTAGCTCTGGATGCTGCCAGCTGACCTCATTAGCATCTTTCCTCTTAAGTGCGGCCTGCAAACAAAGGCAGTGCGGCGCATGCAGAGGCTCATGGGCTCTGCTCTTCTTCGCTATTGCTTCGAGAGATGAGCTTTAAACTTGGGTGTGGCGCTGTGATAGAGGTTTTTGTGCTTCTTTCAGTTTTTTAGTGCTGAAGGCTGACAGAGCTGAGTTTGGCAAACCTGTTGGAGCAGCAACAAATCAGCTGATGACACTTTGTCAGAAAGGAAACTCAAACCACTGTATCAACTTGTCAACCAGTGAGCTAACACTAATGTTGCTGGGCATTGCACACATTTTCAGTACAAAGGCATGGAGTATATTGGTGAGGAATGTTTGTCTCTTCTGTGGTTTATTTTTGCTCTCAGTACCTCCTCATTGCCTGTATTTTTTCCGGGGTAACAGAAATATTTTTTGTAAATCTGTACATAAGCTGTTTCAAAATGCTGTTTAAAAACTATGTAAGCTCTGGATTGTTATGTGGCTGTAAAGTTTTGAAGGATGAAGGGGTGCAGGAACAGCAGGACTTCACAATGCTTGCAATGCAAATTGAGTGCTCCTCTCCCTCCTTTCCTTCCTGTGCCTTGTTTTGAGATCCTTGTGAAAAATGCATGGCCTCCTCACTGAGATTCTAAGATAGTATGGAAAAAAGCATTACCATAAAGTACAGATAGAAAACTATTTTGCCCAACTTTATAAATGCCAAGTCTCACTTGTCTCACACACACACAGACACAAACACTATGTGCCTTGAAGTTATTCTGATACTGTTGGTTTAAAAATGTAACAGGACTTCTTCACTTAACTTCACTGAAGGAAAACAGATTGGCATATTAGGAAATAAAAAAATGTTTCCTGCAGAGGGATCATAACATTACACTTTTTTAGTAAATAAAGCAAGCACATGAGTAGCTTAACTTCTCAGAAGCTACTTCAACCGCTTTCAATTCTCCTGACAAGACTGAAACTTGTGCTACTTTTCACAAACCATTATTTTGATTATTTTTCTGCATTACTTTTGATAGGTGGACTTAGTTAAAGCTTTGTTAGTTGGAGTTAAAAATGTGGCTGTGCACAGTGTGTGGCATGGATCTATGTGCTCTGCTGTGTTTTAGTTAAAGAGCTGAACTGAAGTCAACCACAGACTTTCTGAATTGCATGTATGATGCAGTATTGAATCCTTGCTGAGGATGTAGCATAAAGTGAGCCAACAAATACCTCGTATTTTGAACTTTCTCAGTAAACACATTGCATCATCTGAAATGCATGGTTAAATTCTATTGCATCATGTTATGTGAATTATGAATATTGCTGTTCTATTTTTCTATTAGGTCACCAGCTGAGGCCAAGTTCTTCCTGTCTCTTTTTGCAATGTAATGCGCTTCTTGTATTTCTCCTGTCCTCTCCCAGTTTGGACTCCTGGATTTATTCATGGTGGAATAATGGAAAGAATCCAAAGGCATGAAAAGGCAAATGTGCAATGTTACTGTTTAGAGTTTGGAAATATGCTGCTACATGATATTTTGTGTATTTTGTAAGTCAAAACTCATTAGAATGGAAACTAGTCTCATAGAAACAAAAAAAGCAAAACAAAACAAACAAACTAATGAAAAAACCCCCAAAACATTTGATGTAACTGTGTATGAATAAATGTATGTTTGTTTGTGCAAATTGTATGTGCACTCCTGATCAAAATTTTAAAGATAAGTTGACAAATTGCACTCATTTCTATTTTTGCCTTGCTGTATCTTAAGAATATTCTAAGAAGAGCTTCAAAATGCAAAGAGGAGAAATTGGAGTAAGAGAATGATTTGAGGATTTAAAGTGTTACATGGAATTTACAGATAAGGAAGATCAAAAATCAAACCAGAATATTTAAATTTATCTATGAACAGGGCTATTTTGATATTTTTGGAAAGAAAAAGAACAAATAAACATGGGCCATTGTTTGCATAATAATGTCAAAAAAATATTTGGAAAAAACATACTTGCAATTCATAAACAAACATGAAGGGGTAGAAAGACTTACAAGATCCATTTTTCAGTGTTTTGCATACTTTTAAAAAATTTGGGAATAAAAAAAAGGCTTATCCCTGAGGTCATTTTTTCTGAAATTTAACCAAAAATTTTTTTTTCCATCCAAAACACTGGGGATGGATTTTAGGTTAAAATAAGGGCCCCCAAGGGCTGGAAATGCTCTCAGGATCCATTTTATAAGTATTTATAACACTTTGAAAATTTTGGGGAATGAGCAAAAACATGGGCTAACCCCTTAGGTCATTTTTCTGAAATTTGACAAAAAAATTTTTGTTTTACGTCCAAATACACTAGGGATGATTATTAGGTTAAATAAGGGCCCCTAAACGGTAGAAATGCTCTCAGAATCCATTTTTCAGTGTTTATAACACTTTGAAAATTTGGGGGAATGAGCAAAAACATGGGCTAACCCCTGAGGTCATTTTTCTGAAATTTGACCAAAAATTTTTTTTTCTGTCCAAACACACTTGGGATGCTTTTTAGGTTAACATAAGGGCCCCCAAGGGGTAAAAATGCTCTCAGGATCCATTTTTCAGTGTTTATAACACTTTGAAAATTTTGGGGAATGAGCAAAAACATGGGCTAACCCCTTAGGTCATTTTTTTGAAATTTGACAAAAAAAAAAAGAATTCTGTCCAAACACACTGGGGATGCTTTTTAGGATAACATAAGGGCCCCCAAGGGGTAGACATGCTCTCAGGATCCATTTTTCAGTGTTTATAACACTTTGAAAATTTTGTGGAATGAGCAAAAANTGGTTAAATTCTATTGCATCATGTTATGTGAATTATGAATATTGCTGTTCTATTTTTCTATTAGGTCACCAGCTGAGGCCAAGTTCTTCCTGTCTCTTTTTGCAATGTAATGCGCTTCTTGTATTTCTCCTGTCCTCTCCCAGTTTGGACTCCTGGATTTATTCATGGTGGAATAATGGAAAGAATCCAAAGGCATGAAAAGGCAAATGTGCAATGTTACTGTTTAGAGTTTGGAAATATGCTGCTACATGATATTTTGTGTATTTTGTAAGTCAAAACTCATTAGAATGGAAACTAGTCTCATAGAAACAAAAAAAGCAAAACAAAACAAACAAACTAATGAAAAAACCCCCAAAACATTTGATGTAACTGTGTATGAATAAATGTATGTTTGTTTGTGCAAATTGTATGTGCACTCCTGATCAAAATTTTAAAGATAAGTTGACAAATTGCACTCATTTCTATTTTTGCCTTGCTGTATCTTAAGAATATTCTAAGAAGAGCTTCAAAATGCAAAGAGGAGAAATTGGAGTAAGAGAATGATTTGAGGATTTAAAGTGTTACATGGAATTTACAGATAAGGTAGATCAAAAATCAAACCAGAATATTTAAATTGATCTATGAACAGGGCTATTTTGATATTTTTGGAAAGAAAAAGAACAAATAAACATGGGCCATTGTTTGCATAATAATGTCAAAAAAATATTTGGAAAAAACATACTTGCAATTCATAAACAAACATGAAGGGGTAGAAAGACTTACAAGATCCATTTTTCAGTGTTTTGCACACTTTTAAAAAATTTGGGAATAAAAAAAAGGCTTATCCCTGAGGTTATTTTTTCTGAAATTTAACCAAAATTTTTTTTTCCATCCAAAACACTGGGGATGGATTTTAGGTTAAGATAAGGGCCCCCAAAGTGTAGAAATTTCTCGGGATCCATCTTTCAGTGTTTTTTAAACTTCTAAAATTTTGGGGAATGAGCAAAAGCATGGGCTAACCCCTTAGGTAATTTTTTCTGAAATTTGACCAAAATTTTTTTTTTTCCGTCCAAACACACTGGGGATGCTTTTTGTGTTAAAATAAGGGCCCCCAAGGGCTGGAAATGCTCTCAGGATCTATTTTATAAGTATTTATAACACTTTGAAAATTTTGGGGAATGAGCAAAAACATGGGCTAACCCCTTAGGTAATTTTTCTGAAATTTGACAAAAAAATTTTTGTTTTACGTCCAAATACACTAGGAATGATTATTAGGTTAAATAAGGGCCCCTAAACGGTAGAAATGCTCTCAGAATCCATTTTATCAGTGTCTATAACACTTTGAAAATTTGGGGGAATGAGCAGAAACATGGGCTAACCCCTCAGGAAATTGTTTCTGAAATTTGACCAAAAATTTTTTTTTTCTGTCCAAAATCACTGGGGATGCTTTTTAGGTTAACATAGGGGCCCCCAAGGGGTAGAAATGCTCTCAGGATCCATTTTTCAGTGTTTATAACACTTTGAAAATTTTGGGGAATGAGCAAAAACATGGGCTAACCCCTTAGGTCATTTTTCTGAAATTTGACACAAAAAAAAAAATTCCGTTCAAACACACTGGGGATGCTTTTTAGGTTAACATAAGGGCCCCCAAGGGGTAGAAATACTCTCAGGATCCATTTTTCAGTGTTTATAACACTTTAAAAATTTTGGGGAATGAGCAAAAACATGGGCTAACCCCTCAGGAAATTGTTTCTGAAATTTGAAAAAAAAAAAAAATTCTGTCCAAACACACTGGGGATGCATTTTGGGTTCAATTAAGGTTAACATAAGGGCCCCCAAGGGGTCGAAATGCTCTCAGGATCCATCTTTCAGTGTTTTTTAAACTTCTAAAATTTTGGGGAATGAGCAAAAGCATGGGCTAACCCCTTAGGTAATTTTTTCTGAAATTTGACCAAAATTTTTTTTTTTCCGTCCAAACACACTGGGGATGCTTTTTGTGTTAAAATAAGGGCCCCCAAGGGCTGGAAATGCTCTCAGGATCTATTTTATAAGTTTTTATAACACTTTGAAAATTTTGGGGAATGAGCAAAAACATGGGCTAACCCCTTAGGTCATTTTTCTGAAATTTGACAAAAAATTTTTTTTTGTCCAAACACACTGGGGATGGATTTTAGGTTAAGATAAGGGCTCCCAAGGGGTAGAAATGCTCTCAGGATCCATTTTTCAGTGTTTATAACACTTTGAAAATTTTGGGGAATGGGCAAAAACATGGGCTAACCCCTTAGGTCATTTTTCTGAAATTTGACAAAAAAATTTTTGTTTTACGTCCAAATACACTAGGGATGATTATTAGGTTAAATAAGGGCCCCTAAACGGTAGAAATGCTCTCAGAATCCATTTTTCAGTGTCTATAACACTTTGAAAATTTGGGGGAATGAGCAGACACATGGGCTAACCCCTCAGGAAATTGTTTCTGAAATTTGACCAAAATTTTTTTTTTTCTGTCCAAAATCACTGGGGATGCTTTTTAGGTTAACATAAGGGCCCCCAAGGGGTAGAAATGCTCTCAGGATCCATTTTTCAGTGTTTATAACACTTTGAAAATTTTGGGGAATGGGCAAAAACATGGGCTAACCCCTTAGGTCATTTTTCTGAAATTTGACACAAAAAAAAATTCCGTCCAAACACACTGGGGATGCTTTTTATGTTAACATAAGGGCCCCCAAGGGGAAGAAATGCTCTCAGGATCCATTTTTCAGTGTTTATAACACTTTGAAAATTTTGGGGAATGAGCAAATACATGGGCTAACCCCTTAGGTCATTTTTCTGAAATTTGAGAAAAAAAAAAATTAGGTTCAAACACACTGGGGATGCTTTTTAGGTAAACATAAGGGCCCCCAAGGGGTAGAAATGCTCTCAGGATCCATTTTTCAGTGTTTATAACACTTTGAAAATTTTGGGGAATGAGCAAAAAAATGGGCTAACCCCTTAGGTAATTTTTCTGAAATTTGACCAAAAATTTTTTTTTTTTTTTTT